>ML210295.1:2051-77392 GCA_004369085.1 Coprinopsis marcescibilis
GTTCCCGCAACGATATGCCCCCCATGGCGGCAACTCTGAACGAAAATATTTATAAATTTTACATATGCACTCCCTACATGTACTATTTAAGTTCTATGACAATTTTGAGTCCATACCGCCCCAGATGCGCCGTCGAAAAATGCAAACATGGTCCGGTGTACAACGGACCGGTGTATTACTGTACAGTAAATCATGAATGCACCATCAGACGCGGCACGTGAGATTCACGGGGGTTCCCAATCCCTGCTCAGTGCTCACTCCCGTCCATCATGTCGATCATCGCTCTCCACTGCCTCTGTTCTGGCGACAGGAAAGAGCAGGCATTCACCGTCGAGATCGCTACCGACGACGATGTCTCCGGCCTGATATGGTTGATCAGACATGAGAACCCAGACCGTTTTCGTTACATCAGTGTCACCGCCACGCGACTTTTCAAGGTCGCGCTTCCCATAGCCCACGCCGAACAAGCGCGAGACCCGGCAAAGATCGACGGTGCGGAGAAGCTCTCCCCCCTCGACGAGATATGCGACGTCTTCCAGCAGCCGCAGCAGGGGCTTATCCACGTTGTTGTTTCAGGTGAGCCTCTTCCACGGCCTGCCGCTTTCCTGGAATTTACACTCTTCTGGGTTGGATGACACAGGCTCCCCATACGTCGTCTTCTTGAACTGCATCATATCTGGCGACACCTTCGAAAAGATGTTCGCAGTCGGGATCGCCCCGAACGACAATGTTGCCACCCTCAAGTCGTTGATCAGGAAGGAGATCCCAGACCGGTTTACTAACATCGGTGTCACCGCCATTCGACTTTTCAAGGTTGCACGCCCCATCGACGACTCGCTTTCTGCCTTCGACCCTGAGAAGCCAGGCGAGGAGCTCTGGCCTGCCAGCAAAATATCAGACCACTTCCTGGACAATCCGAGGGGTTATATCCACGTCGTTGTTCTTACGCCCGCAGGTGAGCGTCATCCACCTGCCGCTATCCCCGCCATTGACAATAGTGACAGGCAGTGCGCCGCACCCTGCAGAGCACGCCCACATCCTCCCACTGCTGAAAAGTGCGTAAGCAGCGGAATTCTATTTTCAATTCCTAATTGCTTGGCAGGTTTTACGAAGGCCGTTACTGTAGGCCGGAGCGCCACCCCGTCCACCAGTAGCACGCCGGAAAACTACCAAAGATTTCAAGCTGGAGATGCGCCTATTCTGGACGGCCGGTACGGCGCTCCCGATGCACCAAACGACCTTGGGCTCCCTGTCGAGATCTACCACTCTGCGTTCGCTCGTTTCCTTGCGCTTGCCGGCGACACCACGGCTGAACTGCCGCAGGATGTTCTTGGTGTCACTGTTGAGCTCATGCAGGCTGCTTCGCAGATCGTGCCCTTGGACGAGGACCGCCAGGACACTACCAGGGGCATTCTAAGCACACTTTTAAAGGCCACCATCGGGGAATTGGTCGACGGGGGTACTACTAGGACGTCCGATGATCATGCTATGGTTCATTACACACGCGTGAGCGAGCCACTTGGGAATGCCGCCATTGTCATTGTGCAGGAGACGGCTGAGTTGGGTACTGGTGGCGAGCCATCCGTGCAAGGGTCATTCGCGTACCTTCAACACTGGACTGACGATGAACAGAAAGTTAGTGCTATTTCCCTTTACCTTGCCTTGTTTCTTTCTCATCAGGGTTTGGCAGGAACTCCTAAAGGCATCATGTTGCCCGTCGTTCATTGTGGCGATAGCAGGATCCTGGCTCGTTGTGCTCGGTGCCGTGTTCACGTCATGCGCCGTTGTACAACGCCTCACGGATTATATCTACCTTGGGCGCACCCGCGCCATCGACGACACGAATACGCGGCGCATCGCAAGGATCTTCCATGCCCTCCGATCGGGACTGGTGGAATTGAAGTCGTTTTACGAGACGCTCGCCCCTCGGAGCAGAAACGCCCCCATCTCCGTGGACCGCTTCTTCCCGTGCGCCACGTCCTATGTTGCTGAGGACAAGAGCATCGTCAGCTTTCGGTACAGACGGTATTTGAAGGAGCAGAGTCCAACGTGTGTGGCCTTTCTTGCAGAGGGTCCCGCAAGGCGCCAATTGGTCGTGAAGTTTGTGGAACGGTATGGTGCTGAGGCCCATAGGTTGCTTGCGGATAGTGGGCAGGCGCCCGCCCTCCTGTACTACGGAGATGTTTGGCACGACGGCCCGGCTGAGGGGTGCCGCCCGCGTAAAATGGTTGTGATGGAGTATGTGGACGGGAAGGTGGGTGAAGGCAGAGTGTCGGATGAGGTACGAGAGGCGGTACGTGCTGCTGTCGCCCGTTTGCATAGTAGAAATCTTGTTCATGGAGACATTCGTCGGCCGAACATCGTCGTCGCACATGGGGAGGGCACTGAGCGTAGCCGGACAAAGCTTTTGGACTTTGACTGGGCGGGAACACAAGGTGTGGCGCGGTATCCTCTTTATTTATCGGCGTGGCTTTGGCCGGAGGGTGTCTGCGATGACGGAGTTATTTTACCGGCTCATGATTTGGACATGATCAAGTGGTTGTAGTTGTTCTATACCTATGTGCCTGGAATTGCACATTTCGAATTAAAATACATCCAAATCAATTTCTATCCCGATTGCTGCACAAAGTCGGTGGGTGATACAACATTGTGCAATGCGTGAAGGAAGCTACGAAATACATGGTGCATGGCCACCTGGCATGTCCTGTATCTCGCTGTGGGTGCGCGAGTCAGCACCAGGGATTACGCCCATGGGCAATGATACCCTGCAGTCCACTCTTTGACACCCTCTGATCTCGGACTAACTAAAATCTGAGAGGTACTATCTTGGCAGAGGTGCTATTGAGCCCCTGGACATGATTGTGCCCAATGATTCGATTTCGTGCATTATGGTGCTTTGGGTGGACGAAGTCGATGACGACGGAGCTCAAGGCAATGATGAACTAGAAGGATATTGAAGCAGAAGCTCAAAAACTCGTGGTCTCTTCTCACAGTGATTCAAACTCCAAGTTGTCGCCTTGGCTCTGAGTCTCACGTTTGGAAACCCGTTGAATGCAGGGTGGCCTATTGCTGATAATATTTAAGCCTTTGATTACGAGTGTTCAAATGCTCATCTGGATTCTGTAGGTATTACTATGCCGGTTTATTTGTCTGCATCTGTTAGCTTGGCGACAAGCGAAAGCTATAGGAGCTCAGAGTTACAGCTTAGTGGGATGCCAAGAGTCTATAATTATATCGACAGACGGGACCCACTGGGAGTTGGAGATGACGCATGAGATGGACAGTGCACACTCTGCCTCACCGCTGAGAACCAACTGCAACGCATGCCGCAACCTTCAGTAGTTCACTCTGTGGGTCATCCACAAGGACACTCGGTGTATTTGAATCACACAGTCCGACTCGGAGGCGTACCGCCGTCGCTGCGGTAGCGAGCTAGGAAGTTGGCGCAACCGTCTCAACGCTTGATCTTACTCACCACGAAACCCCATCAAGCCGGGAAGTAGGCTGAATACGAGCTGCGTAAGGAGAGCAAACGAGTACAGACCCAACGACCTAAGCCTGAGCACTAGTCAGGCAATATACGGTTGACCTCTAAATCCTAAAGTCATGCATAGATCGCTTGCCACTCCTGTCAGGTAGCGCAACACGTTATGAAAGCGCAGGACGTGTGATACCAGCCACAAAGTATAAATATGAACCTTACCATACATCCCAGTGATACCTAAACGTTCAATGCACAATTTTGAATGAAGAGGAAGGGGAAGCAGGATCACGAAGGGATTTGCCACTAGAAGTCAAGTCACCGGTGTCTAGCAACAGAACAGCCTTCGCCAAAAGGACCATCGGGCTGCAGTCCCATTCTGATCCTCTGAAGCAGGGCGAGAAGCATAACCTGGTGTCATGCTCTTCTCCTTCTGCCTACTATCAGATTCGTTAGTGGCACGGGCTAAATTGACCATGATGAGCGACGCCATCTTACACGTCAACTCAGAAGATAACGCACCTTTAGCGCGGGATTTCCGAAGCTCCTTATCATGATAGGAGGTGCCGCCTGTGGCCGGAATCGACGACAAGCAAAAATCGATTCCGGATACGGATATTCTTTCAGCTGGAAATATGGCCGGGTCATCAGCCTGAGAGCCTTCGGCTTGTTCTTGTGCTTGTTCTTGCTCTGGAACTTGTTGTTGGTGGCTGGGATTCCAGTGGCTGGGGTTAAAGCGATTGGGATTCCAGTGACTGTCCAAGAGGGACTTCACCAACATCGAGCTATTCTCGCTAGTTGCTGCCTGTGGTAGGTGTGACTCGGAAGTGAGAGTCGGAGACCGAGGCTCCCCGCCGCGATCGATATCTCTGGCGCCACCCGGGGCTGAAGTTGTGCTGTTCGCTGCTGCTCCCGCCCCTGCGGTGTTGATACTGCCGTGAGTGGACGTTCCTGACATTATGCTGGGGGCTTAATCGTTGATGGATGGCTGCTCTGAGGTCTATAGACGCCAGTTTCAACCCACCATACACATATTTACATACATCACCCCCTGTGTCTCGTAACCAGAGACACCGTTCTATGAAATACCACGACCTTGGTAGCCGCAAGCTCAAGCACCAATTACTACCCAAAAAGTTCAAATTTCTGATATGTCGCTGTCTCAACGTAGCGCCGAATCAGTAGATCTGCTCCAGTATAGCAGCCAAGCGCTTCCTCTTTAGAAAAATGAACCATGTCCAGCGGTTCAGCGGTACCATGTAAATCAAACATTTGGATGCCCTTGATACGCCGTTATTCCGGAGAATGCATGTGCTAGATATTTTGAGAACAATGATCATAGATATGCCACGATATGTGGTGGATTAAGTGCCCAATTTACACCTGGCAGCTGGCAGCCTCACGAGGCATGATGACGCGTATGCCCAAACCCGTTTGGCTGGATATTCATGGCCAAGACGTTGCTGGCTGTGTAAGAGTGTGCGTTTAGGGACTGAGCGTTTGTTGGGCCGGAAAAAGGATCGAGAGTTCGATTCTTTGCCAGTAACCCACATGGGGAATCGAAAAAGAATCAAAGTGTGTTGATTCTTTTTCGATTCCCCATGTGGGTTACTGGCAAAGAATCGAACCCTCGATTCTTTTTCCGGCCTCTATGTGGATTTCTGTAAAGGAATCGGATCTTCAATTATTTTTCGATTTCCCAAGACGTGGATTGTTTGCTTTGATTTTCTTTCGATTGTTGCGGTGGAATTCGCTAAGAAAATCGTCAAGCGATTTTGCTCGGCTGAGAACAGTGTAAAGTAATTAAATTAATATTTCTCGATTCTTTCACAATGTTTTGGCCAAAACAATTGGTCCTGCCACCCTGTTAAGTTGGGTTCAAGGCCAAGAGCTGCAGCCTGCCCCACTGACCGTGTTGCGAAGGAGTTTTAGGCAATGGTGAAGGGCTACTGTGGTATGGCGAAGAGCTGGAAGCCTGAAGATGAGGAACTGTTCTATTTAACGCCCGTTGTCTTCCAGCTTTGGCTTTGCTGCTTCGATTGATAATGTGACTGATATAGATCATTCTTCCTTCTTGTCAAACATTTTAAATATGACGAACATTGTTACAAAATGCCAGATTCTCATTTACTGCAAATGGCAGGTATACCTGTGCTTTGATGTGCTACCCCAGGCAACTCTGGAGAAATGACCGGTCGAAGCACTGGTATTCCGTGATCAAAGCGCTCATTGTGTCTTTCTCAAGTGGGAAGCATAGTTTAGAGCGTTCCAATACCCCTTCTGCCTTCTCCCCTTCCCTTCCAGCCTTGTAGTCATGAGGCCTAAACATCCTATCTCCCTGCTGCACATCCTCAAACTACTACTCCAAGGAGCCCTCAAAGGCCTCAAGGTACCAGTCCTTGCCATCGTGCATTTCTTGCAAAGAATACGGTGCTCTTCGTCATTTTTTCACTCGCAAGGCCCGCCGGTACAATTTTTTCGTCGTGGTGAAGATGAGGCGGGTGTAGATTCTGGATTCAGGAAGCATAGTCCGCGGGACTCGCGCGGACCAGAGGATGCATTCATATCGACACTCGACATTGATCTGGTCATGCCCAGTGGAATTCTTCAGGATGAAAGAGACGGTGCTTACATGTGAGTGGTGCTATAGGTTAATTGGTCTTCGCATTGAGTCTGACCTCACGGCGTGTGAATTTGTAGTGAGCGTGAGGAGAGCCAGTACTCTGCGTGCGGACCGGGGGATGCATTCATATCGACACTTGACATTTATCCGATCATGCCCAGTGGAATTCTCCGGGATGAAAGAGACGGCGCTTACATGTGAGTGGTGCTATAAGTTAAATGATCTTCGCATTGAGTCTGACCTCACGGCGTGTGAATTTGTAGCGAGCCTGAGGAGAGCCAGTACTCTGTCAAGTCAATGCAGATCAATTTTAACAAGTGAGCGCTTCAGTCCACCCGAGCCCTTTGGTGATGTCCCTCTGATCCCCTGTATTCTCCAGCGAACCTGCTTTACCTGAAGGGTGGACCAAAATGGTCCAACCAGAGGGTTTCCCGTTCTTTTGGCACGAGCAGAATGTGAGTTTACCTTACTATGATAAACTGGCTATTACCACTAATTCTTTGCATGTTCCCAGCGTATTATTACCGACAGTTGGATTTATGAAGCTGACATACATGGACGACTGATGGGTTATATAGAAAATATTCAGGCAGATACAAGAGCTCGAGACCTGCTGCAGACTAAGGACGTGAACCTTGTCTTGCAAATTGTCCTTGTTGAGAACATATGGCGCTGTGAATACTACTTTGTCAACCATTCGACAAGAACAATTTTCTGGATAGAGGAGTTCGACATCAGTCGATTTATCACAGAAGTGAAGGGAAAAATACAGAGCTCACATATCAGTACGTAAATTATCCGGCTCTTCTGTGACGATATTGCTGATAATCCGCCTAAAAGAGGTCTTCATGGAGAACGAATACTGGTTGGTGGCGGCTTTCCTTGCCCAAAGATTACACTGATGCTGAGGTCACCTTTGTCACTGACATCGTGGCGTTCAAGGCATCATTGGTCCCTCTATCCTAACCTTTGCCGCGTGACGTCCGAAGTGATGACCCTCACTGAAAACGCCCTCAGAGACGCTATCACTGGTACGTTAGAGTCGCGTTACTAATCTATGTAATGGAATCTGATTCATTTTGATACCTTAGACATGGTCACCTCCGACTATTCAACCGTTGGTGTCAGTTTGGAGCGTCTGAAGGAGCATTTAGCTCTTGTTCAAGACACAAAGGGTAAGTTCGAGCCGCTACATTCAATGTCCAAAGAGATGTCACAATCTTTCGTTGATAGCTGCGCTTCCCCCCGGTTACCTCGAAAACAAAAGCATGGTTGGTGCCCGGTACTGCGAAACCGAAGTATCGACGTGGTGCATTGGTGAGACTCTTGTTCATAATTGCACACTTTCTTGAGGTTGACTTTCAATGATCAGGCCGGATAATGAAATCGATTGGTAGTATATATCACCTCCCTTTCCAGGATTGAAAGCTGAACAGTGTTATATGGTAGCCTTAGGTCGCTTTTTGAACTTCTATGGTCAGAGGGTCTGTCGCTTGAGTACGCACACCTCCGTCTACAGAAATCATGGCCCCAAGACTGCGATTGAAACCAGCATGCGTTTCCGTTTCCTTTCTCCAGCACTATTTTACGCCCCCGACGTCTATTATAGTCTAATGGAGAACATGTGGGTCGACAAACTTACGGTCCTCGAGCTCTGGAAGAAGCTATTTGCTCAACTTCAGAAAGACTGGAGAGACCATCTGATTCATGTACGTCTTTGAGCATTGAACATGAGGACATCGATAGCAGCTGATGAACGCCAGGCATCGTTGCTCCTCACGTCCAACATTGCCTTCTTAAGCATATCCAACGTTACGAAGGAAGACGATAAGATGCAAGGCACATTAATTCAAATACCGAGTTATGTATCGACGATTTCAAGCATCGGGAGCATAATTCTGGGCTTGCTGCTCATACGGCAACACGAACTCATGAATCCTGCAACAGCTGCCGACATTGTACGGGCGCTTCTGCATCTCAAACCAAGGCAAACTAACCTCAAGGTCTTTAGCATAAATTCATTAAGAAGCGATACCACGAGAATCGGGGGTTTGAGCCACTTGCTATAGTGTACAGCCTTCCCTATGCGCTGCTTATGTGGGGGTGAGTGACATTGTTGCGCGACATCCTTCGTGTCGAACTTGACTGTAACTTGATTGCAGGATCATCTCATTTTTCATCTCGTTTATGATGATGTGCCTTTACGAGACGACCAACCCTGCGCGCTACATTTCTCTCGCCTGTTTCTTGATTGTAGTAGCCCTGCTGGCATGGCACAGCTTTATGTCCTGGGACAAGAACGCAAATCGGTGTTCATCCCTCTATGTCAGTTTTCGGGAAAAGATTTTGGGGATAAAATCAATATTCAATGAGGGGGGTGACATCACTTAACGACGGTTGGACCGTATTCTGTTTTAAATAATGTAATCTAAATGACGTTTTACACTTTAAACAGTTTATTCGCATTCTTACTTGGAATGGGGAGAGGGGGGGGGGGGGGGGATGGTACATTGTTCAACCGCGCGCAAGGGGAGAATACCTCTGGTTGGCAGTACGCAATGAAGGGTACTCCACGGCCTGATATTGAAAGCGGACAGTCCAACTTATACTCGTATATCTTGTAAGGACAGTGTGTATACACACGTACTAACATCGCAACTTTCTTCGGTTGATCAAACGCGGATGTGAGCACCGAGCGCCGTCTAATTGGAGAAATACCCTTTGCGTTGTTCCGTTCTCATCATGGTTTGGCAGGAGCTCCTAAGGGCATCCTGTTGCCTGTCGTTCATTGTGGCGATAGCGATCCTGGCTTGTTGTGCTCGGTGCTCACCTCACGCGGGACTGGTGGAATTGAAGTCTTTTTACGAGACGCTCTGTAACCCAGTTGCTTACATACACATACGATTACAGTAGCACGCGCGTCTCCGTTTCTTCTCCTTAGCTTTTATCCTCGTTGTTTTTATCGTACGCCAATAGACGTTGTTCAAGTATTGTGTTTGTCGCTCGGTTCGAGTGAAGACCTCGGTCCTACACGCTCACCCCTCAGAACAGAAACGCCCCCATCTCCGTGGACCGCTTCTTCCCGTGCGCCACCGTCCCATGTTGCTGAAGACAAGAGCGTCGTCAGCTTTCGGTACAGACGGTATTTGAAGGAGCAGAATCCAGTGTGTGTGGCATTTCTGGCAGAGGGCCCTGCTAGGCGCCAGATGGTCGTGAAGTTTGTGGAACGGTATGGTGTTGAGGCGCATAGGTAGCTTGCGGATAATGGCCCCAGGCGCCCGCCCTCCTGTACTACGGAGATGTTTGGCACGACGGCCCGGCTGAGGGGTGCCGCCCGCGTAAAATGGTTGTGATGGAGTATGTGGATGGGAAGAGGGGTGAGGACGGTGGGTACGAGAGGCGGTACGTGCTGCTGTTGTCCGTTTGCATAGTCCAAATCTTGTTCATGGAGATATTCGTCGGCCGAATGTCGTCGTTGCGCGTGGGGAGGGCACTGAGCGTGGCCGGACAAGGGTTTTGGACTTTGATTGGGCAGGAACACGAGGAGTGGTGTAGTATCCTCTTTATTTATCGGCGAGGCTTTGGCCGGAGGGTGTATGCAATAACGGAGTTATTTTACCGGCTCATTATTCGGACATGATCGAGCGGTTGTAGTTGTTCTATACCAATGTGTCTGCAATTGCACAAAGTCGGTGGGTGATGCAACATTGTGCAATGCGTGAAGGAAATTACGAAGTACATGGTGCATGTCCACATAGCATGTACTGTATCTCGCTGTGGGTGCGCGAGTAAGCGCTACGACCATGGGCCATGACACCCTGGAGTAGTCCACTCTTTGACACCCTCTGGTAGTCTACAACTGTCGTTCTTCGAACCACGATGCACAGGGATATGAACATCTGAGAAGAACACTCTTTTGTGAAATGAGGGCCTCTGAGGCCAGCCTGAGTCATGCGGCGGGGGCATGCTTGATGCCACCCTCAGCTGCGAATGCCACCCTCGGAGCTGAACGCCACCCTCCAAATCGCTATGCCACCCTTACCCGAATGCCACCCTCACCCGCATCCTATCTTATGCCACCCTGCTCGTTATTACCCCTGCACCTACCCCTACAATGTGGATCAAAGTGTTATGAACCCCATCGAATGTTGCGGATATCGCAACCCTCTGTATCCCACATTTCCCGACCTCACCTTCGACGACTTTGACAGCAGCTCAAACGGAGACTACCGCACGGTCGATGACTATCATTTTCCACCACTGCCAACTTCAACTCCCAATGAGCACCAGCACGGTGACCAGATCGTTAGGGATAACGAACACGAAGGAAGGACGACAGTGAGCGAGGCTGACGGATATGGGGCTTACCGCACGATCGACGACTATCGTCTTCCACCACTGTCAACGTCAACTCCCGAAGAGCACCAGCACGGCGGCCAGGTTGTTAGGGATGACAAACAGGAAGAGAGTACGACATTGGAGGCTGAAGAGCCGGGCAGACGCCGAGTCAGAATTCGCAAAAGGGTTCAGGCTGAACGAGTGCTCAAATACGCTGCGAATGGGCTTCGTTCTCGGACCGGACGATGGTGAGTATGTTGTTTTCTCATGTATACCATCAACTGATCCATGATACAGTGCTGTGCCTGTGGAGTCAGATGAGGAGCTCAACAGTGACTCGGAATTGGCTCCTAAGCGCAAAAAGAGGAGAGTTTGAATGTTAGAAACGTTATAGATACATATTCTATGGACCACGGCTTCAGAATCTTAATGTACATGTGCTTATCACGGTTTCGCGTCCCCACTCTTTGTGACTTGCTTCCATCATACTTCTCCGTTATCCCCGCAAGGTATAGCAGCGTATATCTTCCCTGAACATACGATCAACACAACACCGCTCAAACCCTCAACTTGTTTTGGCGGGAAGTTGGAGATAACTTCATCACACCGGGGTCCCGTCGTTGGGACCAATCCCACTCGTTTCATTGCATCCCACTTTGTTGTTTCTATCACACTAAACTCTTCTCGTCATCCCCCATCGCAATCCTTCCCAGAAAATCTGATGGTGGGCCGCGGCTGTAGCCTACGAAACTGAAACGAGCCAAATTCAAATTCAAGCTCATCCTCGAGTTCAATCGTGTTATCCTTGTCGGAGGGCTCGGGTTGCGAACCAACGCTCGTAGGATCGGCGAATTAAGGCGAACTTTCGAATTCCACCACCGTTCAACAGCCGTCGAAGACCCGCTCTCTCGATGGTTTTAGGATGCCGCTGCTTAAAGCTAGTTATTGTCCATATTTGTAGGGCCTCTGCCAGATTTTATCTGCCTTAACAAGAATTAGCAATATCTATTGATCGAGGATGCTCGGATTCACATTTCCAGGGCAAGTCGAAAGACTTCCCGGCCGTGTGGGATTCGGGCGCTGGTGGTCTGCCGACATCATATTCGCGATTGGCGCCCATGGATCAGATATATTTGGTCTTTCGCTGATTCGCCCCTGATAAGATGATTCTGATTGCATTCAACCTTCCCCATTACCGCCATGCCAATTGCCCAGGTGAGTAGCTTACGTTCCCGCTTTATTCTAGATTCACCGGTTGCCCATCTAGTCGACCCAACATCCAGATCCACGCCAGGCTGTCCCTTTGTATCGAATCTTCAACTCTGAAATCTTCGATCACTGGTACACAGTCGACAGCGAGTACAAAAGGGCGGATCATTATATCCCGCAGGGTGTAGCAGCGTATATCTTCCCTAATCAGACGATCAACACGACGCCGCTCTACGTGTTTTGGCGGGAAGTTGGAGACAACTTCATCACTTCTCGGAGGTCGGAGATGGAGGAATGGCTGCACAACAAGGAGTCCCATCGTGTCGTATATACAGGAATTCTGGGATACATCTTCAAAGACTCGAGCAGCGGCGGCGTGCCGTTCTACAAGCTGTTCAACGGCAGTCTGGAGAACCATCTCTACACAGTGTGCGAGGTTGAGCGGGAGAACGCTATTCAGAAGGGGTATAGGGACGACGGACCGATTGGATGGGTGTACCCTGGGTCGGTCTGTTGAGGGTGTTTCTTGTTCATCGCATAGTGCTCATATCTGTGCCGCATGCCTCATAGGTACCCAAGCTCAACGAGTGGCCTTTGGACGTGGAGAGGCCCATCGAAGTCAATCAACTCCCTGGAGCCACACCTGTTACAGTGTAGTCGTTGTATTGTCCTTGCAAAATGTACAAGCAGTCGGAATGATTACAATCATAAATCATATGAGGCCCAGAATATATTTCGGCGATTGCCAGAGGTGATAGATAAGTATCTATATCTCTTAATCGTTCTTATGCTCCTTGTGAATTCTTGGCTCCTGCCATGTCGAATCCCGACTTTGTGAGTCGAGCGGTCGAACTGTTAATGAAGTTGTGTCCCGCCTGTACTAATATCTGACGTGTCCATAGTCCCCACAGCATGCGGATCCGCGAGACTCGATACCGCTGTACCGATTCTTTGACTCCCTGCGAACCGACCACATCTACTCGACCCAGAACACACTCGGCACCAGAACATCCATAGCCGAAGGCATAGCCTGCTATGTATTTCCAACCCAAGTCGTTAACACCACACCGCTCTACCTCATCTACAGATGCTCCAAGGGTTGTATCAACCACTTCTACACCACAAACCTGTTGCAGAGGGAAGAATTAGTGGCGAAGTACCCAGGTGACTGGGAGGATAGGGGAATCGTAGCGTTTGTTTTCAAGGATGGAACAAGTGGAGGCGTACCGCTTCACCAACTCTTGAACGCCGCCGGGGGTGATCATATGTACACGGTATCAGAGAGCGAAAGAGAGGCAGGAGTCGCCAAGGGGTTTAAATATGAAGGTGTGATAGGCTATGTATATCCAGGGACAGTCATATGAACGTGTCCCTCATGTACCGTACAGAGTATCATGTAAACCCGGACCTTGACACGCATATCGGCATGAGATTTTCCACATTCCTATAAATATCGACACTCGAAACACCAAGTCATGAATCATAAAACACCCAAGTTCAAATTGATTAAAGAACGCTGAGATTACCATTTAACACCAGTCTAGCAGAGCGACCGAACCCAAAGCAGTCAACGCAGCCAGCATAGCCAAAGGATTAGCCAACATAGCCGAAGTAGCGAATAAATACGGTAAATATGATATCCCTTCCCCCACCTCGCAACTTGGCACTCGCCGCTCGCTTCCAACACTCAAAGCTCAAACCAACCGATGTGGAGGGATATCCGCATCCTTCGGGACAGTCTTATCCGCCGCTTCTCCTACGAAACTTGGGAACCTGTATATAATTGATGTTAGGACTTGGTTCAGAGCATACGAAGTAGTGAGGGAGGGAGCAATGGAGGACATTAACGTCGACTCGATGAAGTGAAAGAGACTCGGGCGTAGGAAGGAACACCTGAAACGCACCTCGGAACTTTATCCCTCGTCAACTCTTGGAACCTATACACAATGATCGATCCGACCTTTGGCGGATTTCTGCGTTGCTTGTCCGACAGACCCGTGCCTACATTGAAGGTCTGCAATGTACGAAGCGTGGTTACTCAACGTCCACAAAACCGCAATCGCAAATCGCAACGTACCTTGCCAGATTCCATGCGACACATCAACGCCCCCGTCGTGCCCGCATTCCGGCCCTTCCCAGGAGCGTACCCCGTCACGACCGCCTCTGCATCATAGAACGTCTTGACCTTCAGGAGCGTATTCGACCGGCTGCCTTGGTATTTCCTGTATGCGTAGATGTCAGAGCGAGTTTGAGTGGTGAGCGGCAGAAGGGAATGAAAGTAAAGGTAGGTCCAAAGAAACAACAGCGACCGGTGAATCGACGAACAAAAGAGCAACAACGAATCGGCGGAATGAAGATAACACGCAAGAGAGACTCACGAATCAGGTTCACGCAGCATGACGCCCTCGCCACCGAGCTCTTCCACCTCCTTCAGCCGCTCCAGTACGTGCGCGTGGTCCCGCGCTGCTACATGTTCCACCACCTTGACGTGCGCGCACTGGTGTGTGCCCTCTGTGTCGGATGAGCCGAAGATGGTTTGGAGCGTTTTGATGCGGGTTTCAAAAGGTAGGTCACCGTGTGAGGGTGTGTCGAATATCTAGTGTAAGGGGATGTTGGTTAATTTGGTTGGTCGGATGAAGCGAGGGAAGAGGAGGAGGCGAATGATAGGAAAGACCAAGAATACGCACCTCGAATGTAATGTTCTGCCAGTGAGGTGAGTTGACGGTCTTGACGATCGAGACCGTACTCTGGAACTGGCCCCTCCCACCAAAGAGTTCGCCGTCCAGTGTTATATCCTTTGGTAGATCTATTATCAACAAACGAGCGTCGGTCAGCTTGCATCCTCATCTTCAACCCAATCCAAAAAAAAATGGCAAAGAGTAAGCTAACCCAACCGCACTCCAACCCCCAACCCAAGATATCAACTATGAACTACCAACCACCACCCCGGTACTCGAAAAGTTAGAACGCACCTTTGATGAACCAGCTAGGAGGCGTGAACGGATTGCCCAAGCGGCTCCAAAAGGTCGTCCCGTCAAAGTAGGTGCGCACCCCATCGAGCTTCTCGGAGATCCACCAGCCAGCAGGGTCCGTGCTCGCTGGGTCGTATTTGTTCGCAAGCAGGAGGTCGGGGATCTGTTTTTTGCTGGACGGGGGTGCACTTTCGTCGTCGTCCTCTTCCACTTCATCTTCGTCGTCGTCGTCGTCTGCGGGTTTGGATTTGGATTTGGACGCCGGTTTAGTTTTGGATGCGGGTTTGGCTTTTGCTTTGGATGCGGGTTTAGCTTTAGCTTTCGCCTTCCCTTTGGCCTGGGTGAGACCCTTGATTTTTGGTACGTCCCCGTCTGGGTTCTTCCACATCACCCGTTCGTACTCGTATTGCGCGCCGAAGAGTTCTTGGAGGTGTTTGCATGTGCGTGCGTTGACTGGGCCTTTCTGTTATGGTGTGGTGTTAGTTTTGGTTGGGTTGGGGTGGGGGAGGACGAGGGGAGGGAGGGTAAAGGCGAGGAGGGGTAGGGAAAGACGAGGGGAGGGGAAAGGGGAGAGAAGCGGGGACGGGGATGGGGATGGGGATGGGGAGTAGAACACGAACCTGGTTACGCCATGCCTACGATAAAAGTTAAATTTTAGTCGGCTGTGATGAGGAAGGGGAGGCTTACGGGGCAGTTGCTGAATCAGAATGAAAGGTGGGAGGTTGATCAGCAAATGGAAAACGCAAAATGCAAAGACTCAGGAGGGAAGGAGGAAGGGGGGAGGAACATACCAGAAGAAATGGTCCCATGTTCGTTTGACTTTGTATACTGCAGAACTGTAGTACGGTACTAGTCAGCCGGCGAGCTATACGAGGACCGGGGCTAGGGAAGAATGTGTACCTGGACATGGACTTGACGCTGCGTTCTTCGCCGTCTGCGAAGAGGATGGTGGGTTTGATGCCGTTTATGCATGCGAGTTCGTCTGCGTCTGCGTCTGCGTCTGGGGCTTCGGGTTCGGGTTCGTCGGTGACCTCTTCCTGTTTTATCTCCTCGTTCGGTGCGTCTTCGTTGGCGTCGGCATCAGCAGCAGAAGCGGAAGCAAGAGGAGAATCTGAGGAGGAGACGATGAATCGGCGTTAGCGGATTGTGTAGGGTGCCATGGACTAGAAGGACTGTTAAGGTGAGGAAGGCGTGAGGCTCACCTTTGACGTCGGCTTCGGCTTCGGCCATCTTGACGTCCGCATCCGCGTCCTCGTCCATTTCGCGAATAGGGGAAACGCCGAGTTTGGGTTTTTTGGTGGCTGGTTTGGAGTTCTCTTCGTCGTCCTCGGGGTCGTCTTCTGTTAGGTCCGAGTCGTCGTCTGGGTTTGGTTCGAGTTTTGGTTTGAGCTCGGGTTCGTCGGGGGAGTCTCCTCCTGCTTTGCGTTTCCTTGTTGTTGTGGTGGAGGTCTTGGATGTGGGTGCCGGTGTGGGTGCGGTTAGGGTTCCGCCTGAACGTGTGCGCGAAGGGGGTTTGGTAGTTGTAGACCGAGTCGAAGGGGGTTTCGTAGCAGCAGCAGCGGACCGAGTCGAAGGGGGTTTGGTCGTAGCAGCAGTGGCCTTTGATGAGGGGGGTTTGGTACTAGCACTAGCAGCGGCCCTCTTCGACGTGGGCTTGCCCTTTGCGCCAGCACCGACGGCAGCAGCAGCGACTGAACCGGCACCACCGAGCACCCACTGCACGCGCGCATCCTCGTAGACCTCACCCAGGAGTGCCTTGAGGTGCTTGCAGGTCCGTGCGTCGACGGGTGTCTTTTGGTTGCGCCAGGCGGGGCAGGTGCAGTGGTAGTGGTTTGTTGTGCGCTTTATTTTGTATGTTGATTTGCTGAGGGTTACGAGAGGGTTAGGTTTTGTGGGGGATGAATGGGGGACTTGGAGGGTAGTAGGAGGTACCTGGTGTTACTGCCCACGTCGAGCACCATGTCGTCCGTCATGCGCACGTTGGGCGAGATACCGTTGATATCCCATAACGCGTCGGTTGACATTGTTTGAAGAGCGGATAAGGACCCGTAGAGAGAGGTTGGGTTAGGGCTGGTAACAGCGCGTGGATGTGGTTGGTTATAAGCAGAAAGTCGGTGCTGGAAGCGGCCGCAGTTGACTGGGAATCGCGAACGTTAATGACCGCGTGAGAAAGACGCGCGATGACTCGGCGCATCAGACGGGCGGGAGGCGGGAGTCCGCGGCGGACCCGACGCTCCGACTCATTTCCACTCAGGGGTACTCCAAGATCGGGTTTAGGATTCCCGACCGTATTTGGTCGTGTATGCAGATGACGGACTCCACGTGTTGAGCAGTGGCAGGGTTCCCAATCTGGCTACTACTTGCTACTTATCATCTGAGTCCTTGTTTGAATCCTAGTCCCGCTCTGTGACTTTTGTAGCGTTAGCAAGGCGAAGATGCTGAGCTGGCTGTGTGGCTGCTGCGGGAGTCGGAGGACGAGCAAGCCAGAACCGTTCGATGCTAACAGTCATGTCATCCCTGACGAAAACTCGCTCCTCATCCCGCCTAACCTCGAGTCTACATCCTAGTTCGTCTTTCCTCGTCGTCTTTGTCGTCTTTGTGATGCTGATGGGGAATGCATTATACTCTAACTTTCTGTTGATAGCACCGATGGACGGACTTTTCTTGAGAATCAAAAAATGCAGGAACGGCTAGCGACGATCGTTCGTTCGAAAGAGGGGTTCGTGCTTACTTGTTCATGACGTTAATGGTGGAGGTACTGAAGAAGCCTTACAGAAAGATGGTCAACCTAAGCTCGCACATCCCCTTCAACCTGCACAACCAACCCCTCCTCCCAAGCGGCTCAGACCGCACAATCTCCCGAAGCACAAGCGGGAGCCTCGACACCCTCGCGCTGACCCGCGCGCACTGGAGCACCGACGACCTGGCGTCCCACGCCCACCACCACCACCACCACAACCACAACCAGTACCCACACGGCCGCAGCAGCCTCCACCAACACCACTCCCGACATAGCGCGGACAGCCGCAGCAGGAGCAGCAGCAGCCACCGCCGCCACCCCCACCCGACAGACCGCCAGCCGCAGCCGACGCCCGTGCTGAATGTGCGGCTGGTGGGGTACCATGTCCCGCCGGTGGTGCGCGGGCGGAGTAGGCAGCGGCCGGTGCATCGGGATTCGCAGGATTCGGGGTCGGGGTGGTCGGAGGTGCATCAGGGGGAGGAGGGTGAGGGCGTGAGGGGGCGGAGTGAGGGTGTGGAGAGGGATGCTGATCCGACGACGCCGAAGGCGTATGCACCCCCTGGAGGCGGCTTTGCGCGTGCGGGTGCTGCTGGTGAACCTGCTCCGGATGCTACCCTCGAACCTAGAGCTGTTCCTAAAAAGGTATGTCCCTAGGTTCTTTGAGAGGGTTTGACTGATGAAATTTGGCATGATAGAAGCTGGAGATTATGTTGGATGATGCGGATGATATCGTCATGAGTTGGGGGGATTGAATATTGAGCGCTGGGTCGTTTGGGGTGTGGATTCACCGCGGCTGCAAAATACGGATTGGCATCCGACTACGACATACGACATATATACGACAAACGACGGCGATTTTGTGCATCGTCTGTTATGCTATTCCATCAACACACCACCACCCCATATCATACGATACCACGTATACCGCACGACGCGACGCCGTGCAGGCCCTGCCGACTACGTACTACGATACAGTACAGTACGCAGTCTTCGATAGGGGGAACATGTACGATACGATACGATACGAACGTTGGCCAAAAGCAACACTGCATGCACATGCAACGTGCACTTGTACATTCGTTCCTTTGTTCGCGTCCCGTGTTTGGGTTATCTGCCTCAAGACGCTGGATTTGGGGCCCCTTCGCTTAGAGGCTCGTGTTGGCCAGGACCAGGGTGTTTTGTTTCGAGGTGTCATTGTTGGCGTCATCGTTGTCATCATCGTAGGCGGCGGTGGCGGCGTCGGCGGCGGATATCGATGTTTCGAGTTGTACATACTACTAACACGTATCCGTCGTCCTTGTGACTGGCCCCTTGGCCCTCGTTCCCGGACCCGTGGTCTCTAATTCGTTCGCCAGTCCGTTTTGGTCAGTTTTGTTCGGAGCAGATCTATCTAATCTGTTTAGGTCTCACCCGTAACCCTACTTAACCCCCCTTGCCCAACACACCTGTGCAAGCTTCTAGTGCTGGTGCTAGAAGTGGCGTTGGTAGGTCCGAGCTGGGAGAAGGTTCGAACTGGTATACGTTTATACGTTTATACGGTTATACGTCAACCTTACCCGCGTGTTTTTGTATTCTATGCCACTCCGCGCCACGGATGGACTCGGGGTTGGATGGTTGTTGGGCCTGCAACGGCCTGCTCGATCCTGAGCTGTCGCGCCTCCTGCGATGCCAGATGCACCGTCCTGCTCCTGCCTGCTCGTGTGCTAGAGTGCTAGCTGTGTCAGCCAATACGGGTCTTGGAACTGATTCTATCGTTCCCAGTGCTACTCCCTGGTACCCACCTCTGTCCGTGGTACGACCTCGACGTCGCGTTGACGATGCGAGCGGGACTGTGAAATGTAAAAGAGGCAGATGTTTTAGAATATGGGCGTGGCGGGGATGGTGGTGTTGGCGATGTCATCCGACTCCTTGTCCTCGTCGTACCCTTCTGAATTTTCTTCTTTGTGCACTGACTTGGAAGTAGGTGGGACGATAGGGTGGTTGGGTGGTTGGGCGTGGGTGTTGGGTTTCGGTGGACAGGATGTGGGTGTTGATGGGGATGGGGATGGAGATGTGGATGGAGATGTGTATGTGGACTACGAGGATAGGGAGGGTAATGGGGATGTGGAGGGTAATGGGGATCTTGGATCTTGGATCTGGGACGCCCGGAGCGGCGAAGACGATGGTGGAGCGAATCAATGGATGAGATGTTGGTGTGATGTTGGTGGTATATTTTCAGGCAGAAAGTTGATATCAGCGGGTTGCGTGGGATGGGCATGGGAGGATTGGGGGTGATTTTAGCCTCTGTGTATGAGCTGATAGGGCTTGTGGATGCAAGAGTGTGCCGTGCTTGAGACACATGGTGTAGGGTGAATGTGAAGTGTGTATATGGTGTACACTGTATTACTGAATAGGTTTTTGTATGGAATGGATACCGTGTTGTGGTGTGATGTTGATTCGCTCAGTCTTTTGCCATGGATGGGGAAAGTGCAAAGTTAGATGTAACTTGTGGGTTAAACTAACCTCTGGCGGGTATATTTCTGCACTCCCGTCATTGGAAGAAGTGTGCCCTAGTGCAATTAAAGTGGTTCAAAACGGTTTCCTAGCTTGTATTGGGTTCATGTAACCTCCGGCGGGTATCTTTCTGTACCCGTCCTTGGGTGAGGTGTACCGGTAATGCTATTAAAATGGATCAAAACGGTTTATCAAGTTATATTGGGTATCATTGTAACAAGATTACTGACTATAGATCTACGTGTGTAGATACTGCAAGAATATACGAATGGTATAAATACACCAGGTGCTATTTAAATGTTTTTGTGTTTGGTAGCTTTGGTGGATGATAGCAAGCTGATGGCCAAATGATAGGCTGAGATAGCTGATAGATACTTGGGTAAGATACTTATAATAGATGCAGTGATTAGTATTAGTGACGCCGCCCGTTATTAGTCCACCTCACGCGACCTCCCTCTTCTCCCGGCTCTCCTGGGAGGTAGCGCTGACCGGTGTGTGCATTTTTTCGAGCACGATATCGTGTCGGACATTATCAGCGACCCCCAACCCGTTCTCATCGCCCGCGGCCAATCGCAATCCGGTACTACCACGAGGCTTGTTCTGCGTTTCGTCGTGCATGGACGCGACGAGGAGGGACTGCTCGACGGGCCCGGGTCCGCCTGCAAAGTCGATGGGACGCGAGACGGGGAGGGAGCTGCTTGAGGAGGATTGGGGGCCGGGACGGTTCATCCAGGATCGGCCGGTCGTCACGCGGAAGATGATGATTTGAGGGGAGAGGATCTAAAGGTAATTCAATAGGTGGTTAGATTGCAATTTAAAGATGGCCAGGGGTAGGGCTCACGGTTGTGACTGTGAAGGAGAGGTAGAAGAAAGTGTCGAGGATGAGCGTACGGGTCGCGTCCGCCGTGTCCTGGGGCATGGGTGTGCCGACGAGGATCGCGGCCCAGCAGATGCCGAACACGGTGAGGGGCAGCGCTGACTCAATGAGGAGCGCGATAACGCAGCTGTAGCGCTTGAGCTGCTCGCTGCTGCTACTCTGGAAGAGGCCGGAGAGGAAGCGGCACTCGCGGATGAGGTAGAAGAGGATGAGGGAGGTGGCGAGGATGGTGAAGCAGACGCTGAGGAAGGTGTAGGCGCTTGTCATGCTTCGCGCGATTGTTTCGTTGGCCATTTCGACGGAGGAGAGCGCGCCGGTTACTGTGTGGGTTTAGGGGGTTTGTAGATGATGGGGAGGGTGGAGAGGCTTACTGATGACGGAGAGGAAGGTTAGGGTGGGGAGGGCGACGATCCACCATCTACCGCTCCAGAGTACGATACAGCGGTAGAGCTGTAGGGCTGTAAGTATCCATGCGTGGGTTCATAGATTTTTTGCAACTCACCAGAAGTAGGTAGCTGACGATGCGATATGCGAGTTCGGTACCACCCACTATCGAGTTAGGTACTGATCCGCTTTCTTCAATCGTCAACCGGCGGTAGTCTGCACCAGATGTCGCCTTGAACAGACGCATGAAGACGTTGTATAGGTCTGCACCGGTTGCCACTGCGGTTAAGAGGAATATGGTGAAGCTGATTATGATGTAGAATGTGCGGCCGCGGCGGACGTCTTTAGGCGCCTCGAGGAAGACGGATAGACCGTAGATGCACATGAACATCTGGATGCCTGGAGAGGGGTATGTCAGTTTACGAGCTCGTTGGTGTTACAGAGGTAGGCGATATGGAAATAGAATTTAAATCGAGAGTTCTGGTGTACTCACCGACTACGAGCACCATGGTGGTCACGGTGACCATGTGGGAGATCGTCACGTTAGTGCCGTACGCTTCAAAGTCAATATCCATGGCGGGAGACTAGGGTGGGCTATTGGAGGGGGGTGAAGAAGGATGAGACGGCTTGAGTTGGGGTGTGAACCGTAGCAACTTCCTCTTATAGTCTCTATGGATTTTTATAATTAAAGTGCATAGCGGTTATCGTGACTGGACGGGGCAAAAGTTCTAAGGCTGTGTCGTAAGCGTGAGATCGGCAACTCCCTCCGAGTGCGATGCCCTGATTATCTATGTGCATCCTTGTATCTTCAACTTTCTTACTTACTTGGCGAGGCTGGAAGCGCGGGGGTCGGAAGCAAGAGTCATAAGCGGATAAGTAGAATCAAAGTGCGTTGCGATCGCTACGGGGGGCTTCTGGTCTCACTATTATTGGATGGCAGGAGTCTGCCATGTTACATCAAGAGGGGTTCAATCATCGCTTCATCTTCTGGGGTCGTTAATGCGGCGCGGTGGAGCCTATTTTGCGGGGTCGGCGATTGGAGTTCGATAAGGTGTGGCCTTGTCCTTGATGTGTACGCGAAGGTTGAGGGCAGTGTACCGTTGGGCACTGCCAGGATCGAATTAATGTACTTGCCAGGGTAGCTCAGACTTGATATGTCGGAGAGGCGCTGGGGATAGAGTGTCTCCGGGCGAGGCGACTCCAAAGAGTCCCATCGTGTCCTGAACCTACGGGGCTTCCTGTCACCCGTATGTGCTTCTGTTATCACTCTTGATCTGCCAAGTTGGAAGGACTCGGGGTCGGCGCTCTTTCGAATCCTCATAGCGGGTATCGCGGTCAACAGCAAAACTCCAACTGATTACCTCTTAAGCTGTTAGGATGCAGGCTAGCATGTGCACTGTGGCGCGGAATAGACATGGAAGCGTAGTTGTTGCGTTCCAGATATTTTGTGGACTAGGGGAATCAGACATCGTGATCAAGTAAGTAGATAAGATCCTATTCGAGATTGTTGCCTGTCGCGGGGCTCGAACCAAGGGACTTTATTCTGGCTCCGACCGGCCCTGAATTGATCCGTCATCACGACGTCTTGGTCGTGACCGTCTTCACTCGTCAGTTGTTCCCCTTTCCCTCGGCCCCCAAAGCACTTCTTTGCCTTTGCTGTATCACAGGCGGGCTCGTTGACATACCCGAAAGTTTTGGCTTTATGAACTACTTGGCTCTATACGTCCGGCTCTGATCCCTAGAAACTTCAAATGGATTCCATCCTGGCGACGTGGGACGCTTTCTGTCAAGACTTCGAAGGAAACGTTCTTTTCTCTGTCAATTCAGATTTCGCTTGTGACCCTCTACCGACTCTTGCCGTCTCAACTGCCTATTTTGCTCTGCTCAACCACGGCCTTGCCAGTACACCTCAGCCGAGGACTCCGAAGGCGATTTACGACAATCTTGACCACCGGGGGCGGTTGAAGTTAGCTTTAGTGAAGAGGTATTGACTACTCGCAAGCGTCTTTCCACGATCTTCGCCCAATTGCCATGCCAGTGTATCGTCGGAACCCGGCAACAATGCAGGGTCTCCGCGTTGCCCCTTCCTTTGGAACACCTTCCCAATATTGTCACTGCAAAACTCATAGACTTGGTTGATCTCGGAGACTTGGCGTTGGCGACCACTTCAAAACCTAAAAGCTTGGTTCTTGGCTGAAGTTCGCATTCGAAGGGCACTACGTTTCGTGGATGGATGTTGGAAGGAGTTTGGGTTCCATGTATCCACATCGCTGGACACGCGGCGCAGGGCTTCGCAACGATTTGCGACATAAAAGAACGAGGACGTCTCAGTTAGTCGTCTGTCTTTCTTCCCTATTTTTACTCTACTCACGCTTGATTCTATACATAGCTATTTAATCCTCTTTCTCGAGTAGATCTCGAGCCACGATTCTCTGACTTTATGCCTCCACGACTTTTGTTTGTCACTTCAGGTGCGGTTCAGATTGCCAGCTTGCCTCCTCTTGCTGACGTGCCCTCCTAGCACCGAATCCCGAACCGTTTTTCGATGCCATTCACATGATACCCCAATTCGTGCGACGACACCATAGATCGAAATCGCCAAATAGACTGAGCTCTATCGACCCAGAAGTATGTCCCACCTGTTTCATCGAACCCAACGATGGTCGAGTCGTGTTCAGTGGTCGATGGGAAGCCAACGCTCCTATGTATGGGAACACTCGCTTTACAACATCCCCTAATGCATCCGTATCATTACGGTTTAACGGTATGTCCTCCCCGTCTTTCCTTTTGGTGTCATTAACGATCGATTTTGCACTGTTTAGGCTCGCGGGTAGCTGTTTTCGGCACCGTAGCCTCCATCGCATTTCCCTCAAATAACACGACTACGAGACCTGACAACCCAAACACGAATCTCGGCGGCGGTGGTACCAATAATACCAACAACGTCCCCCTTGAGCCTGAGCGGGCAACCACCGCTCGCTACACGATCGATGGCCGAGAACCTGTCGAATCCGCCATCCCGATCACCGACAGCTACATCCCTGACCAGCCATTCTTCTCCGCCGGCAGCCTAGGACCGAACGAACACCAGCTCACGATACAAGTGTTGGATGTTGGCCCGGACAAGCCATACATGCTGCAGCATTTCTACGTCATCTCGCAAGAACTGATTCCTCCCAGCGGGAGAGGGGGCAAAGGGGGAGGTAGCAACCCTTCCACACCTCCACGCACGTCGCCCACTCCACGGGAAGGGGACATCGGCAACGATGGGGCGTTGGTCGAATCGCGCTTCGTCCCGAATAGGACCGAGACCGTCCTCATCAGCGTGTTTGGCAGTCTCATGCTGTTGCTGGCGGTGGGGTTGGCAGTGTTTTACGTGCGCAGACGTAGGATCGCGGATCGCAAGTCGTCCAAAGTGTTTTCCAGATTTTGGAGGTATGCTCCTGGGCCGAAGAAATCCACGCGGAGGGTGACAATCGTGGAACCGGTGTTTACAAAGACGGAGGTGTGATGCGGATGGGAAGCAAGAGAGCTTCCTTTTCTTTTGACTTGTGTTCGTTTATACCAATTATAAGATATCATATTGTGTAACAACGTAAATGGAGGGAGAAGTAGAGAAGGAAGCGATGTCCTTGGTTGTGTGAGGCCACCTATGTAGAAGTTGGTTCGGAAAATCCTGTAGTTGACACGGAATTGCAATTGGGGACCACAGTTGCCGATGCCGGTCCACTCTGGATGGGGTTGCACCCAGGGAGCTTGGGAAGGTCTGTGATCATGAGTTATCAGCATCTGTATTTCCGGGGCGAAAGAGATTTGGAACGCACATCCTTCCGTTTCCTCGTTGACCTGTGGCTTCTGGAAGCAACTATTCATCTGGTCGTCGGTGATAGTTGTGAGCTGGGTACACGAAGACGGGAAGTTGCCTATGTCAGTGCAGTAATCCATTGCGCGCTGCAGTGCGTCTCCTTCCCATCCAAAGACATAATCTGCGTGGTGCCCATAACCGGTCCTAGAACAAGTCGCTTTTAGTTGAGGAAGTAAGCTACGGATTGGAAGCCTTGACTTACGGATCTCCCATGCTTAGAACAAAAGGCTGCTTGGTACCGTCCTCCTGCCACAGGTCGTTGAAAGGACGAGTGTCCCAGACTGTCTCTAGGAAGACCAATGGGACTCTGACTGGGTGAGTCTTTGGGCATGCTCCGTTATGATAGAATATCCCTGCGGGCGAGACTTTTCCGTTTAGAAAAGCGACATGGCTCTGGTATGATGTCAGTGCCGATTTGTTTGGACTGTCAATCACCTACATGGTGGTCAGGGGAGTCCAGATTCACTCCATCCCAGCATCTGGTTGCGTTTGGGTTGAGCTCGAAAGTTTGTAGAAATAGATAGATTGTGCATACGACGGAAAGAATGTGTTGGCTCTGATGCGTCCGTGGCATTTCTTCTTAGGAAGATGGATGGTTTCGAATGGGCCGACTCCGGGTGCGTAATTCCGGTCGCTACCAAGAACGCCGTCCCAGCACCTGAAGGTGAGAGCATATGCGGCTGGACTGTCCGGCGCAACATGATCGTAGTTCCTGATCATTGGATTACCCGTTATCATTCGGAAGCCCTATTCATAAGTGGAGTCAGCGCAGGAAGGGAATGAAAAGTCGCTTAGCAATTAGGTGTAAATATAGCACCTTTGGAAAAGCTGTAACTTTCCCGTTCCCTGGTGGCTGGATGTAGTAGATTGTCATTCCGCCGTTTGGATTTCCCGTGCCTCCGTTGGCCGCTTGTGGAACCTAGGAGAAGTGAGTGTCTGCGCGGTGGGGTATGGACATAAATGGCTGGTCCTTACGCGAATGAAGCTACCGTTGGGGTGCTTGAAGTACATGACCGCAGTCCAGTAGTTGGATTTGTTTTCCTTGAACCGACAGGTTGAACAGGTTGATGTCTGGGCTATGTCGATGTTTGGGTCCATGCTCAGGTTAAATCTGTGGGCAGAAGTAATGAGGTCGAATACGTGAGACTGAAGAGCACTTCAATTACGCATTCTATGATATCTGTAAGTACCCTCGCCCATTTTTTAACCAAATGGTGACTCACTCCTCCAACGATTTGATGAACATGAGGCGAAACCTGTCCTGGGGTGACCAATCTATGGCTGGGTGAGACGTCTTAGTTATGCAGAGGCCAGTACTCTACATACGGATCAAATCTCTGGGTCACCAGCTGTGAGCAAGGGAATCGAAGGATGGCTTGAGCGGGCCTGACAGTGCCTATGAACGCTAAGATTGCGGGGAGAAGCATTGTGATTCTGTGAAGCGGTCACGACTCCAAGTTTCACGACATGGCGTCCTTAAATCAAGAACTAGGAGAAACAAGATCAGGAAGCACCGGATTGAATGAGAGGTTGGGACCCACATATGAATCGAAAGAAGTCATAAAGACTGCCATTCGCCGAGGTTCAATCCGCCGAGGACTGATTGTGGTTCGTGTTCCATCATCATGTGTGTGTTGTAACCTCCGGCTGACATGGATGCAACGCCGGGAAAAGCAGCCTCAGACGTCAACCTGCAGTCTTGCGCTTTCGTCCTTGTCCGTGTCCATTTGGCATCAGGTAAGTATGAACCATGATGAGTGAATGCTAGATGCGATTAACGGCATCATGCGCACCCAACACACTTGTGTGGTGTAGTTGGGGGTGGAGAGGCTCCGGCAGGAGGCTCGAGCCAATCTCCAGGTCGTGGGGAGAAGGGAGACCGCCAGACGGCTAGCCCGGGCGGGCGGGAAGTCTTCGTAAATGTGATTCCCAGGTCCCTTCAAATCCCACTCCACACAAGTATGCTATTTTGCGTGAGCCGTGGAGGAGGAGGAGGCGAATCCGTTGTCTCCGTCTCAAGTTTATTTTGAAGTGAACTTGGTTGTGTCATGCACAAATTCGCAAAGAGAGTGCCTTGATCAAATATGTGGTGTTGCTTCAGAACCCATACAACTTTGTACGCCACATCAAAGGAATTTGTTGGTTTGCCCCCGTTAGAGAGTTCTCTGAGACTCGTATGCTGATTAACGTGAGTGTCTGTGGGCGCGTAGAAGTAATCATAAGGTGCGTTGTGATCACTGATGCAAGCGTTGCTGTACACGGTACATCTAGAGGTTGGAATTAAAGTGGTTAACAGTATGGGCCTAGGAGAGGCAATTTCGCAAGTGGCAAAGTATGTGATCGTTGTTCGAGCACTGTGAGCGCATGGAGGATCAATGTTCGAGATACATTGTATGAATTCCGGCATCTTGTCAT
The DNA here is from genome assembly GCA_004369085.1 of Coprinopsis marcescibilis. NCBI lineage: Eukaryota > Fungi > Basidiomycota > Agaricomycetes > Agaricales > Psathyrellaceae > Coprinopsis > Coprinopsis marcescibilis. Next base: position 29,449 of record ML210295.1, read on the forward strand.
TCGACGTGTCTGATGGTCAAAGTGCACATGTGCGGCACAGTCAGTCTTAATTGGGGAGAATGAGAGTTAAACAATCACGAAATCTGAGAATAGCAATGTTGAACGTGGAGATGATGCTGCAACTCGATATTACCATCGAAACAATCCAAAATGGCTGTTGACACTTTGCGCAATGTACATCGAGTGCCGAATGAGTTTTCGAGTGCATAAGACACAATTTATGTCAGGGTTGGGTATTGCAGATCTCTCCATTTACGGAGAGAGTGCTTCGATCATGGAAGGATGTCATTGTATTATTCTGAGACAGTTATGGCGTCCGATTCGAGGAATTGAACATCTTTGACAAATGTTCAGCATGGTAAGCCCGGAGTGCATGGATAATGGGATGGACGTTCTGAGCTGGAACACAATGAGAGGTTTTGGGTCATTGGTTGGTCATTGGTAACCATTGAATTGGATCTGAGGGCAGTCTGGAGTCTGTACCGATAAATTGGGAATAATGAGGGTTAAGAAAAGAGGGAAGTGGTGGGTGGGTCGCAAAATCAGTGCTTAAGAGGTAAGGAGAGTGTCAGAAAGAGATGAGGACCGAGCCGACTGGGATTCGAGCTGATACGGCGAGGTGGTGGCTCGTGTCAAAGCAGAGCGGGGTCACGTGCGCGTCCTGTGCAAGACTCTGCATTGCGTCGTTCGCGTCGCTGCCTCGCAATCCGTCAAGCTTCGAAACCATGTGGGCAAATATAAGAGAATTAATTGTCCGCGTCTTGCCGTTATGCCATTGGACTAGTCTGCGGGGACACTCCAGGCACGGGTACTGGCTGGCTGGGCTGTCTCGGTCGCGTCGAGCTTTCAGGCGATGGGCAGAAGGCAAATGGTGACCGAAGATCTATTGCGCGGCGGAGCGCGCTATGTTTGATGGGGTGGCACAGCCACAAGCTCGATCTAATCTAATCGGACGGGACAGTAGTACATAGGCGGCCCTGGTGTACCATCACTATTTTCAATCGCTCGCAATTCGCTCGAAATCTCTGAGTTACTTAGTGTTGAAACGCTGATCTTTTAGTTACTATTCAGGCAAAATACATGCACCAACAGAAACTCCGTCGTACAGACACAGTTGCACCAACGATCCTACCTCGATCCTCGCCCTAGCGTCTTGTACAGTTTTAGGGGCCCAACCGCCGATAAATAGACGACTATGGCGGTCGAGGTGTTTCGGAGACCCCGCAGCTATTTAAGTCCACTGGTCTGCGGAGTCCGTCGTATGATTCAAACAATACGTGTGTTTGGGCTTGGACTAGATTCAGATACTCTTGCCTCAGAGTAGTAGTGCACTTAGACCACGTTATTCATTCAACAACTTAGACCACGTTATTCGTTCAACTAACGATCCGCTCAAAGGTCAACCTAGTATCAGAGTTCATGACTTGATATTCGGCATTGACGTCTCAACTTTCAAGTATTGGTGCAAAGGCGCGGAGGTACGCTGTGTGATGGGATGAACAAGTTTCCATGCCCTGATTGACGAGTTGTGTTGTGCACCTGTAGGGATGACTCGGAGACACAACGCATAGTATATGCGCGGGTCTGATCAATAGACCAAATAATCTATCTTGTTTTGTACATTTACAAGTCTGTAACTACGACCATCACCCGTGTTGAGTTGCTCATATCAGGTTGTCTGCACACAGTATGCTTCCAGTGTATGCTGTGTATTGCCGACACAGTCTTCCAGCACCGTAGAAGTCGGGGTGTTTCGCCAAAAGTCTGAGTGGGAGCCCAATTTCACTCAGAACATCTTGATTGTCGAATGGTTTCGATGATTATTAAAGGTTCGCTTAAACGGCATACAGGACCGAGTAGCCTCAGGTAGGGAGGTTGGGTAGAGGCCTGTGTTTTACTTCGGCATTTCATTGGAAGGGGCTCATCATAGCAATATAATTACTGAACAGACTGGAGTTTATATACCCACTATGTGAGTGGCAGGTGATGCGCTTTGTGCCGAGGACTAGGAAGGCCATAGGACTTCTTGTTTTTCTCAACTCGTAGCGCACCAATTGGCTATGTGGGGCCATGTGGAGTTGAGCGGGAGCGCTCAGGTCTCTGGTAATAGGCTCGGTAACCTTGTATCCTACACTGCACAATTCGCAGAAAATGACCCACTTCGTCCAAACAGTGGAATGCTGTCTCCCAGTGAAAAAGTCCTGTATTTTCGGGTATCCCTCCAAATCCTTACCTTTGCTTCGACAATATTTAAACTCATGGAGGCTCAGAAAACGGGAGTGTGCACCATGACATGGTATTTCTGAAAAAATCAGTCACTGAGCCATATTCACGACCAACTCTCAACAGTCACGTGACTGGTCGGCCCAGCAAAGCATTGGGCGCTTATTGACGTCTCTCCGCGAGCCTATGGCCTCGGGAGATCGACATTCACAGCCCAGTCTTGAGGCATCCATCCAGTCTATCCGTCTGATCCGAGGTTTCGAGGTTTCGGGAAACAGTGGGTCCTCGGGATTTGGGGAGTTAAGTTTCAATCATGCACCCACTTGAACTCCCCGCCGCCGGTGGGAGTGCCAGCCAGCCTTCTTCGCCGCGGGTTTGAGAGTGACACCCACCCGTAGTACAATGCCGCAGGCTTCTTGTCACTGCGAAGCCTCTCTGTCAACTGATGATGATGATTGGATGACCTGGGTAACCGTACTTGATGAGGAAGAGCCGTCATTGATCCTGTTACTGTGAACATCACGACCTGGACGCATCTCAGCAGTTACGATGTCCCCTCGGATTTGACCCAAGATGCAAGAGTTTGAATGCCTCTCAGGCTCTCTACTGCCAAAGTCTTCGATGGGGCTTATTGATCATCTGTATGTTATTATTCTCCTCGACCTTTCAGATTTGATCGTGGATCCTTCTAGACAGGGTGCTCTGAGGAAAAGTAACCAATTGAGAACAGTCGCTATTTCTGAGTTTTCCGAGTCGGTATCTATCGAGAGAGTTGGCGGAGAGCGGTTAAATGTCGAGGATTCGGGATATCGCGAAGAAGGGCTGCCACGTCAGATAAGACTTGACCGCCGGAGAGGGAAGTCCGATGTCGGAGTTGCCGTACCCAGGACTGTCACTCACCCCAGTCAACAGCTTTGTTCAATACCAGGTGGGAATCCATACCACACGGAGTGGCGAATGCCGTACTATGCAATTCCTAAGTACTTCCCTCCGGTTCTCGGAGACCGTCGAATAGCCATTGCATATTCCATAGGCGAAGACGAGTAAAAGTGCTTCTTTGGACGAGGTGAAAATGCCCTTAGTACCACTCTTCCCGCACTAAGTTTGGGTCTCAATTCATGGGAGCGGGACCAAGGTAACTTATAATTCCCTTGGAGGAGAAGTTTGAGATAAGCACTGAACACTCTGAGAAATGAGTACCGGTTGGCTTCAGTGAGCTTGTTACCCCATCAAAAAGTGGGTGCACGACCAGTATGGCCATATCGTGACGGTGTCAGATGATACATATCCATAAGTGCCTAGTCAGGGATCACCGAGGGGAGGAATTTGATAGGTGTGCCTACGGCAGGTCTATTGTACTCAGGGTGCACCGCCGGGAAGTGCTGGTAAGCGCATTTGGGTACATAGCGCTTCGAGAAGTATCTACATCCACGGTGCCTCGCAGGTCGAACTTTGATCGGGCTTCAGCACCAGCTTTTGTATTGGGATAGAGTTTTGTTTCGATTGGGAGTACGAGAGCACTACCCTGGATATCAATCTATGTCGATCTTCCACCTCGTGCTCGACGATAGATGAACCGAATGTCCATTTCTTGATGTTTCCCAGCGTTCGCTGAGTTCTGAGGAATGCAATATCTGCCAATAGAGTCAGAGTAGATCTTTCGCACTACGATAAGGAGGATTCATATGTTTGGTTATTCTCGTTATCTATGTATTGGACTGGAGTGTTTGGATCACTGTCCCATGTTCGGATCGCTTCGATGCAATTCGGTCGTAGGCGGAAATTTAAACTCTCAGTAACTACTCTCAGAATGTGTGGTTGTTATGTCCTTTACCCAGTGTAGTGCAAATGGGAAACAAGCTGGCGTGTACCTGTGATGGATGACGAGGGATAAGCATTATTTGATTTCACAGACGACCAGCTATCATTTAATCTATACCCACGAAACTTTTCTTGTTCTCGAGGGCAGAAGAAAATGCATAAGCATGGTACATGTTAGCTGAGACGACAAACTAAGAAATGAACTAAGGTAAAGGTACATAAAGTCAAATGAGGGCGAGTTCAATGATTCCCAGACTATTCAATCTGAGAGACTTCTCCCTAATGATGAAACCTCTGCTGTTGTGTTATTCATTGGTCTTCATCCCACGTCTCCCAATCAACGTGAGCAGTCAGTGGCGCTGATACCAGCATTCTAGGAACTTTGCGTTCTTTCCCGTACAACTATCCGATACGGTACTGTCGACCGCCGGCACCTTTCCTCTACATTAAGATTGCTTCGATATGCTGCGAGCTCGGATAGATATATTATTCTCCAGATGTCAATGCTAAAAATCTAATTTGGTGGAGTCGTCGCAATTGCCGCCGAAAGTAAGTAATCACTGGGTCTGGTGCAGAGCATGAATGAATGGTCCGTACACCTATGTACATTGTCCTGGGATGTCATCAACAGAGGACGGCCTCGATCGCTCGCCCCAGTACTTTGCGCTTTCAGGATGCGAGCATTGGTAGTCCTAGTAGTGGGGTCACTCATTCGACAACAGGAAGGTTGCGTATCTGTCACTTCCACACTGACATGAGAAAACAACAACGCCAGACACATGAAGAGCTCCCTTCCAGCTTAAAATGTGATCGTAGCTCGCACGGGCAGATTTTCAAACTGTATTAGGCGGGACTCCAACGCCCTCCAATTGTGAACTTCTGAAGAGAATGCTCGGATGTATTGAATACTCAAATGGTTAGTTAATCATGATCAACTTTTGAAAAGTGTCTCTAGAGAAAGTCTAATGCTTCCACGACAGGTGTCCTCTCACAGAGCGAGGTAGTGGCGAATTATTGTTTTCTCTGATTGGACAGGGCATAACTCTGGGGAGGCCTTCTGCCGTCGGGCCCTCTCAAGGACAAGGGGATATTAGTCACAGCCACACTGCAAGTGCCTGAGAAGGACGACGTCTAAAGCCAACCCGTCATATTTCCATAAGACGATTTGGACCCTGCACACTCTCGATTATCACGCTACCGGCAATCATCGAGGAGCAGAAGAGGATAGCTCCTCAGTCTGAACGTGCAAAACACGCTCAAAGCCGCATATACTTCATCAGTCTTCGCTTCACGAAACGACTTGACATACAGACAAGGCATGTGTCCTCCATTTCAAGCTTCATGGGCAGGAAGGGCCGATTATTCCGACTCACCCCTCCATGCGGCGATGTCCCGTCAAACCAATGGGGACAAGAAGGCAAAGTGTTTACTCAGTGATATCGATTTATAAATACCAGAGGTGCTTGTACATATCCCTATGATAGCACACGCCTGCATGCTGTAATCCTGATTAAACGGGATAGTGCGTTTCTATTACTTATCTTAGACTCAAGGGGTGCACTTTCGCCTTTCAAAAACCTCAGAGAACTGTGCGTGGCAACGCCCTACACTAGAATACAGAAAATGGTTGCGAAAGGAACACAAATGAACGGGAACTTCCGCCAACTTTGTACCTTGACGCAATGAGTGGCAATCGAAGAAGGAACTTTCGAAACTGATTTTGGTACTTAGGGAGTAGTTTTTATTGTACACGTAATATATATATATGCCATGAACTTTAAGCTCTGGGTGACGAGCTATATCTAATCTGGCGTTGAACACGCGGTCATCCTGCAACGTTGTGGCAGGAGTGAACCTACCGCAGTGCCTGTAGTCTTGGGAACTTGTCATCCCGACAGCTGCAAGTACAAGAGTTCCTTTCGAGATATTTCGTTATGCCACTGCGTCGCTTGTATGTCTGCGACATAACGACCCCTGCGGGCAAAAGCAGTTTAAAGCACCAATGACCAGAGCGGTGATGTAAATCCAGATTCCATTTGGAGGATGTATCGCCGATTGATTTAATCTTTTCTTTGCGATTTTTTTTTCGTTCCGTGGCTCCTGCTTCCCTCATTCAATCTACATGGCCTTGAAGATCACAGTGCGCTTAATATCTTCATACTAGCGGCGGTTGAGCTCCATCGACGTGAAGTTGTTCTGAGGGACAGTAATTAGCGAACAAAAAAAATGCTTCCATCATCGCCCGTCTGGGCAAGCGGCTGTGTAGCCATTGATCGGACTCTTCCGTTTTGGTCCAAAGTTACTAAAATATATTACACGGATGGGGTTGGTTTTCGTCAGGTGGTTTGCTTTCCTTGACACCAGTGAGGTTCTATCGCTTGTTTGTGTGGAAAACTCCAATGCGGTTAATTGGGATTTATTGCGGTATTCACTTATTTATTCTCCTGGTACCTGACCGAACCACTCCGAAATCAAGCTGGTCCGGAAATGGGGAAACTATGGGCTTGGATTGTTTGTGCGAAGTAGCGAAATGAACTCCCAACACTGAGGCGAACGGAGGGGCTAGTGAGCAGACAGGGGGGAATCGGAGGTCCACTAGAGATGAAACAGTGGGTCATGTCCCAGCCATGTGCGTTCCAAATCTGGGGTCTTTCTGGATACAGAGGTGGTGTTGCCAGCCGTGTCCAGAGACTAAAGCATCCGGAACCAGCAGTTTGGCCAGGATCTCGATTTAGATATACGTACTGGGTCGGGCCAAGCCACGCAACTGTCTTGGCTTCCTGATACATAACTGGGCCACTCCCGTGAAGATATTTATGCCCCAAGGCGCAACTCCCAATTCTCTCCATCCAACTTCCTGTCGACATGCCTCGAGTCCTGCATAAGTCCAACCAGCATAACCTTCAAGCTCCCTACCCTGCCCATTACTTATCAAACCTACCCACACTGTCACCTCCTCCATCATCGTCATCGTCGCAGGCGTCATCGAGTTCTCCTTCCCGTAAAACTACGTCCAGCTCTACCAGATCGACTGGAACCTCTCCCGACAAGAAGAAATACGTCTGCCTTACATGCGACCGCGGTTTCACAACTAGTGGCCACCTTGCTCGCCACACTCGTGTGCACACTGGGGAGCGCAATCACAAATGTCCCTTCCCTGGCTGCGAAACACGATGTTCGCGTCAAGACAATCTCCATCAACAGTGAGTTATCTACTCGGAATGTAAACCGATTATAGTGTAATTAACAGTCACTTGACAGTTACCGTATTCATTTGTCGCCAGGCTCGCGACGAAGCTCCGCTCGCTCGGCTATGGCCAAGGCGATGAACAACGGCTCTTCGTCTGAGAGGAGTGGCAACACATCGTCCAGCGGGAGCACTACCTCTTCCGCGCTTTCTTCTGCTCGAGCTACCCCTGTCAATGACTCTTTGGCCCCATCTCCTCCTCTGCCTCCGTTGTCTCCTCCTCCATTGGAGCAGGCGCGTCTCTATCACATCACCCCACCAGATTCGCCACCGCCGCTGGCCCAGGCAACTCTGCCCGCCACACTGCAGATGCAAGGTTCCTCTTCCAGGTCAACATCGTCGCCCCAAGCTTCATATTCCAATATGCATCAAAACGTCTTGTCGCTCTCGCCCCCGATCAGTCTGCACAGCTCACCTTCGCATTCCATCCAACTGTCCTATCGGCAGCCACACTCATCGTATCCCGAGCAGCAGCAGTTCGATGGTTATAACTCCTACATTTCAACCGCGCCTTCCAGTGTCTCCCACTCACCGGTCAACAATGGTTCGCCGACTCAATATTCGACCTATCCCAGTCCTGAACATGAGTATGCTCAGTCGAGCTCTCTGGTGAGCAACGGGTCGATCCATCAAATACACACCAGAAATATCTCATCGACATCGCATATGAGTCGCCACTCCATCTCACATATCGCTAACAATTCCTACCCTTCGTCTGGGGCCTCGACCACCAACCCACCCTCACCGGTCTCTTCGCATTCAATCCCGTCTCATACCTCAGGGCCTTCGACACCCATCTACCCGGTCTTCACCGAAGAATCAAACACGTTCCAGTCTGTTATGTCGCAGTCTCATCTCCCTTCGTCCACCCACAACAACTATCAAATGCATGGTGCCCGGTTCGATTCACCCCCACCAATTTTGGCGCCAATACAAGAGCGGTATATTCGTCGCGAAGATCGAGCATTGGCGCAGCAGACTATGGCGTATATTCACCAACCTCAACCTCAGCCTCTAACGAATGACTTCGCGTATCACCAATCAATCGGCATGGGACATGGAATGTGGAAAACGGAAAATCATCTTCGACGAGGCATGACAACCCTGGTTCAGTGATCAACATCAAACCTACTTCGATGCCTTTGTGTCCACGTTCACCCTCGGGTTTGTTTTTATTGTGTGTCTTTCTCTCTTTCATAACTGTATAGAAACTTCTTGGGATTCCTATGATCTCGTCCTCGTCTCTCTGTATTAATGATTGTCGCACTCTTATCTTAATACTGTAAGCGTTAGTTGCACATTCTGTTGCTCTTCTCTCTGCTCGCTATCGTTGCTTTTACTGCATTACATTAACCTATAAGACGTATCTACACTACATACATGCTTTCTCGCACCAGCTCCGTACCTCTCCTCTGCATACTAGCTACAGCCATACGATCAAAATTTACAACCTGTAAAAATATCTCAACGCATTTCAAACATGGAATTTTATGACAATCCTGGCAATCATCAGTGGTGGCGCCTTGCATCTTGCGATTTTGAAGGGGTCCGCAACGAGACAAATGACCATGGCTGCAATGTCTACGCTCGTTGCGGCTTGTTGCTTCCGTCGTATCTGCGCCCCCCGATCGAGGATTGGCTTATTTTGGAAGGTGCAATCAACGGCAACCGTCAGCGCTCTGGCCCGTGACTTTTTCCCACAGCATCGCTTCTTGCAATCTGATCCTCCTCGGCGTGGGGTTTGCTTCTAAACTTTCGTTTTCTCTGGTTAGTCCTTGACCCGCGGAATGGTTATATGACAAGCAGCTGAAGTATACTATCGCAGGTAACTTGCAGGGCCATAATCCAAGATATGCCCAGTGATCTCGACAGGTAAGCGAACTGAACTGTTCAACATCAAGCATCAAAATTGCGGAAACTAAAATTATGATACAATTCTGACGCTTATCTTCCTCTATATCTCGCTTCGTGTTGGCCATTGTGACGGACTCTGGCTACCATGATCCTTAACAAACGTTTTATCTACAATCCGTAACCACTGCGCCTCAAATCTGGACAACGGCAACCGACGCTAGGCAAATAGAGCAGCTTACGCGTTGTGAGCCCATTTCGGAGGAGCAGGTCAAGCGTCTCTGCCTGAAAGCGCGTGAGATCCTCATTGAGGAAGGCAATGTACAAGTTGTCGACGCACCAGTAACGGTATGAACAGCCATCCCTCGAAATGAGATAGTCAACGACTTATTCGACCCCTTTGTTTGTTTCTCCATCGCGCCCGAAACGTAAACCGGACTCGTGTTTCCCTGCCCTCCTGTAGATATGCGGAGATATTCATGGTCAATTCTTCGATCTCATGCAACTGTTCAAAGTTGGTGGATTTTGCCCTGAAACAAGCTATCTCTTTATGGGTATGTTCATCTTCTTCCGTCTTCCCTCCTGGCGACCAGTCTTCTGACAATTTATCGCATTTAGGGGACTTCGTTGATCGGGGGTTTTACAGTGTCGAGACGTTCCTCCTCTTGCTGGCCCTCAAGGTCCGATATCCGGAAAGAATAACATTGATTCGAGGCAACCACGAATCGCGACAGATTACCCAGGTATATGGTTTCTACGACGAATGTCAACGAAAATATGGCAGTAGCAACGTCTGGAGATGGTGTTGCGAGGTCTTTGACTATCTAGCTCTCGGTGCAGTTGTCGATGGGCGCGTGTTTTGCGTGCACGGTGGGCTCAGTCCAAACTTACAGACGATTGATCAGGTGGGGGTGATTCCTCTTCTCAGAGCAGAAATCACTCATAAATTCGAATCATGATTCCGACTACCTTCGAATTCGGCCTCGCGACATATGTGGTCGGGTTTCAAGATCCGTTCTATTGACAGGAAACAGGAAGTCCCGCACGACGGCCCAATGTGCGATCTCCTATGGTCCGACCCCGATGGTGTGTAATGCTTCGCTCCTTTGATTTTACCACCATTTTGCCGTTATATCTAACCGGTGTCGGCGCGTTTACAGATATATCTGGATGGGGCCTTTCTCCACGGGGCGCTGGGTATCTTTTTGGAGCAGACATTACGAAAGCATTCGCCCATAACAATGCCATAGACCTCATCGCCCGAGCACACCAATTGGCGATGGAAGGCTACAAACTCATGTTTGATCGAACAATCGTCACTGTCTGGAGCGCTCCGAACTATTGCTACCGGTGAGTATCATCTCATGTTCTACGCGTCTCGTTTTGTTCCATTGCGATGGCCAGAATCCCAAGCACCGGTGCATTTCTTCGTGTTTTTGAATCCATGACGTTCCTAATGCTTCAAGATGTGTTAAATCATCACATGAAGTCACGACAGTCCTCCTTCATCAGGAATACTACGCCACGAACATTAAATAAACGCAAAACGAGCGTTGCTCATCCTCTCGTGCTTGCCGATCACTCAAAGCAGGTCTCAAGCGGATTGGCAAGCGTTTCGAAATTATCAATTCGCAACTAGATCTCTTCGCCCTCCTTGCGTTTTCAGCATGTTTTTTTTTGCTCTTCTTTTCTCTCTCATTATCTTCCTTGATAAGGAATCGAGCACATAGCCTTGACTTCCCCGATCAATCCTTCCGCCTCATTTTGCTCATACTATTGCCCATCCCCCTCGCTTTGAACGAACCGTTTCACTTACATCTTCATCGTGACTATCAGGTGTGGGAACGTTGCCTCGATTTTGGAACTAGATGAGCATCTTGCTCAAGAGTACAAGGTATTCCATCATGCACCCATGGTAAGTCCGTGATATCTGCCCTCCGCCGTTCATTCACAGTATTTCACCCCTTCGTTTCACCCCTCTTATCTAGGATGTTCGGTCGATTCCCGCCAAACGACCTCCCGCAGATTACTTCCTGTGATTTCTAGACAGTGAGCCAAAACTATAGCGCGTGCTATTTGTGTGATATCCGAAGCCCCTAACCCTGATCCTCACTTGGCCCAGAAATTGTGCCAACAACTCAATAGCGCAGTGCTGTCTTGGCTGTATTTTGTTCACCTCATTTGATCAGTTTCCCCAGCGTATATAGATCGGGTCCAAGCCACAAAGTGCACATGTCCTGCCGTATGCTGCTGTATTTTCTCAACCAACGGGTTCTACACTCCAACTTGGTGATCACGTCCTGTTAGCTTAAACGCCGGAGGCTGGAACGTGTTTAACGCTCCTCCGAGTTTTCGGATTTCGGCTGCGTGTCCCGCCAACTATTTTTTACCGCTGACGGCCACTTTGCAGAACCCGTTGCATTTTGAGCCGATTGTCAAGGAAAGGCTCTGTCACTGACCGGGCCAATGTTGGTACAGCGCCTCGACTTCGAGTTCCTCGGATTCGACCCCGAATGAGGCCCATGACATGTCGGAAATGTGCGGTCTGTTCGGGCCTCGTGTACCTGAGAAGCTTCGGCACTCCAACGACCTCGGCAGCGGATAAGTGCCTTGTTGAACGCTTGAAAACCGGTCATTAAACTGATCACCTATCGGTCCCGTTTGCGATGTTGATATCAATGTACTTGCGCCGTAAAGACTCTTGGAATTCTATGGCTCTGATAATTACCAGTGCATGGATGCATGGCGATGAATGGCCTTGCTGAGTGTATTCGGCAGGATCTCTACACTATTTACGCATCAGGTCAGATTAGGGGTTGTTAGAAGAGGTGCTATGCAGCTGGCATACGCCGCCCTCGAGGATTGTAAATACTGCAATACAACAATACAGTTCTCCGGAATCCAGGCCCTCATTCCGACGCCGCCTATGCCGTTGGTTCACATATTCCTTCACAAAAACCAGCGGTGACCACTTGCACCTCTCTCGAGTTCTCGGGCGGCTGTCCAGACTTACGGGTTGGCATACAGTCATGAAACGTGCCCACCTCGAGGCACAACTTGTGCCCAACCTTAAATCTTAACCCCCTAAGCTCCGTAGTCTAATGAACCAGCTTAATGATGTGCAACTCTCCTTTGTCAAATGAAAGTTTCCGCGTACAATCGTCCGGGTAAAAGAGGGAGAACTCAGTTGAATGGAACGTGTGCCTCAACCCCCTATCAAAGCTCATGGGCGATGTACGTACTCGAAGCCGTGAAGGACATATGCCTGCATTTTTGTAGTACCGGTGTGTGTGTGTGTGTGTGTTGTCAATCTGAGTCAGTAATGTATCTCTGTCATTGTCAATTAGGCAGCAACGATGAAAGCAGATGTTTCCAATATGTTTCTTGAATATATCATTTTTTCTGAGTTCCACGGGTTTCAGATACGAGTGAAAGGGTCGGCTGGAATGGATGCAGCTTGAAGTTTCAATTCTATTCTCAAGCTCTGAGAGACGGAGACCTTTAAGGATTTAACTGGAAATTCCTCCGTGTTGGGGTTCGAATCAACGACTTGCCCCTCCATCGGAGCTATTACTATTAGCGGCCCGACCGGAAAAGTTCGTCTATGATAGCCACCAGTGGCGCATCATTCAGCGCCGAGCGGTGACCAAAGGTTTTCAACAAGTTCCAATTCGATTTGGCATTTCACAAATCAGACTGATTACTGGACAAGCATTCCCCACCCGTCGAAAGGAATAATGTGGCTATTTCTCCCAAGGAATCGCAATCACACTACTCGCGCGCCTCATAACCCACAGCTCACCAGCGTTTCCCTTACAAGTTTTTAACAGCTACTGACTGTTTCTAGAACGTACGCCCGAGGTTTCGATTCTCGAAGGTGCTGTGCCTTGTTTAGTGACTCTAATCTACTTCTACATGAGTACAAGATGCGATTGAGACCCAATCATGCGGCTCAACGTCTGTCACCGGGTATATGATTCGCGTTAAAGGTTCACCCAAGGCCTTCCTCATGCTTCCTCTGGTCGATTTCTTCCAGAACCGGAGCAACATCGCGTGATGTTTGTTCGTCACCTACCCATTCAGTTGCTTTACCAGAATCTTCGTGCGTCACTGCTCTTCCGATACTTCTTCCAAGATCTTCTTGCTGCAGCCCAGCATTCCGTCGTAGCCAATAGGAAGCCAGAATCGACACGAAGTGGTGGTTGCGTGGTTCCTGCCCATCCGAGGATTTGCAACTGATTTGATTTGGAAGGTTCTCCCTCATTCGCGTCCATTCGCGTGGCTTGGAACTAGTTGCAGGATCACTCGGGCCACCTTGCGAACTTGTCAAGAGATCCTCTTTCCCCGCGTATAAAAGCAGATGGACTCAAGAGGGATGATTTTCAATTTGCGTGAACGCAATTGTGGTCGGTGATATGTGGCTCAAGGCCCTGGTATCCCTTGTCATTGCGGCGCCTTCCGCGCTCGCTCTTCTTCGCTTTCCATGCTCACAGCTTGTGGCCGAGCGTCTGGACCCGTAAGTGGAACTGTTTCTTTGGTATCATGCATGCGCTACAAGCTCTCCTAGGCTGGTCACGCCCGGGCTTGTCTCTCCTCATTTACACCAAATAGTCGGAGGGGTATGTTTGCGTCCTCTTTTCAATCATGCTCGTTTTATCTCATTCCTGACAACATAACCTCCATTAGAATGCGTAAGTACTTGAACGATGACGTGTCATCAACACATTTCCTTATTCACTCTGGCAGTTTCAACATCTCTATGGATCTCAACAACGACATCTCCAAGATAGCCACTTGTACGACCTGCCGCTTTGTCGAGGATAAGTCCAACTACTGGACTGCTGTCATGTTCTTTAAGCACCCCAATGGGAGCTATATCCGAGTAAGGGAAATGTCAGTATGTACCAGTCTGCATTTACAATTGGGCGTCTAGGTCCCTCAAATGGCCAACCATAACACCGGCCCAGGCTTACAGGATGGAGGAATGACTATATATTACTTTCAGCCTCCCGGAAACCAGAGATCCACTGCGTTTGCAAAGGTACCAGAACAAACTTCCTTCGACTCCCAATGTATTCAGTTTTATTTCCTTCAGGGATTCCGAATGATCGTTGGAAACCCGATGCGGCGAAGCGCAGATGGCATTCCAACAAACTCTCCATTGACGAAGGCTTTGACTTTCCGCTGCTTCCAAGGTAGCAACGCTGGCTCTGCTACCCCTGGCGACTCCCCAGATACCTTCTCGTTCCCCAGCCAAACTTGCTCTGGTGGTATTCGGTCCAACATCTATTTCCCTGCGTACGTATCTCGGAGTGTCTCCATCCGTGCTACTGTCTCATCTAACTTGAATGTTCAGGTGCTGGGATGGAAAGACACTCGATCCACCGGATCACGCTAGCCACGTTGCCTGGCCCAACGGCGGTTTCTTTGGAAACAGCTGTCCATCCAGTCACCCCGTTAGATTGCCTCTCCTCTTCATCGAGATCGTTTGGGACACTCGACAATTCAACGATCGATCTCTCTGGCCTGCTAGTGGACAGCCATTCGTCTTCAGTATGGGTGACCCGTCAGTCATGATATATTTCATGTGAATTGCGATTTATGTTACTGAAATGTGTCTTGTAGAACCGGATTCGGACAACACGCCGACTATGTATTCGGATGGGAAGGGGACTCACTCCAGAGGGCTATGGATCGGTGCACGGATATGAATGGTATCCCCAGCGACTGCGGCGCCTTAACTGTGCAGGGCATGAATGCCATGAACCAGTGCAAGCAACACGCCAAGGTCCCTGAAGAGGTTGAAGGAACATGTACGTTTCGATTCCACGATGCATGCGTCCGTAATCGCGCGCAGGATTACTGATCTCCACAATCTCCACCACCCATGAATTTATCTCTCGTAAACGCTGCGACAGACATCAGAGGCCTGCCTGGCTGTAACCCCATTCAGAACGGGCCTGCGTCTGCGACCGTAATCGACGGCTGCACCGCCCCGACGACTTTAACCAACAAGCCCGTGCAGACGATTGCTGTGCCGATTGCGACACCACCCTGGAACGTATGCGGTTCCAGTGCGCTTGAGCCGAGATGCGATTCCGTGCCTGTGACGTTGACGCATCCTGGGTCTAACCCCCATATTACGCCTATCGTTGTCCCTCCGGGACCTAATCCTGTGCCCAACCCGCAACCGAGCACGCCGCCGCCGCCTACTGGCTCCATCCCAAAGTTTGGGCAATGTGGTGGCTCTGGGGTAAGTAACTACGTTGTTATTTTTGGGAAGTGTGCAAGCTGGTGTGCTGATGGGTTAATTTCAGTGGAATGGTGCAAATGGTTGTATCCCAGGAACCACGTGCACTCGAGTTAACGATTGGTGCGTTTAGTCTGATTTTGATTCTCTCCTAGAATTTTGTTTGATCATGAGCTCAGGTTCTCTCAGTGTTTGTAACATGATTTTTGGATGTTGTAGTGGCTTCCACAGTAGTAAAAACCTCTTCTGCTTTCTGCTTTTTTACTCTCGAGCGCAATGCATCAATTTCGATTGTAATCTTGGCGGTATTAAACATGAATAAATGACGCGTTTCAGTTCAGGAGTAGTGGTAGTAGCTATCAAAGATATTGATATCGTGAAATGGTTTAGACTCGCGCTTTACCTCGACTTTGGTGCTCCAAAGGTTGAGAAAGTTATTGGATTGAATTTGATCTGTGATCCATAATTAGCGCGACGCGTCGCAATCGCAATCGCAATCGGGCGCTTGTTCAATACGATTGATCATTGTATCTTCTGATCTTTGAGATAATCTTTCTAGCAAACTGGGTTGATCGATTGGTAGATCCGGGGGTGCACCTTTGGTATTTCGTTCTCCACATCCAGTCATTCGCAGCTGGCTGGAGCGTTCGGATTCGAGTTGGCTATACCCTATAAACCCATGGGAGAAGCTGCCAAGAATACGTGTCGCAGCATCGTTCTTGGCACTGTACACTCCCGTGCTAAGTCCACAGAGAGAAATTAGCTCGCTGGTCTCACAGTTCAGTATTAAGATTATGGGAACGAATAACCTTCGATACGATCCGGGAGATGCAGATCTCTTCACCACATGCGGGTGCACGGAGCAACACCGCTTAAAGTGCTTACCCATTCCGTTTAAGTTTTCGATGGTAGCCCCCGAAATGCTAATCTTCTTCCCGAATCTGACTTTATTTATAACTATAACTGGAACCATCACATCCTTCCCTATACATTCAGCACCCAATAGGAGAAGGACCTCGTGCTCGAGCTATAGCTCGCGTGGTTCTGCCCATCCGACGTTTTGCAGCTATGCTATGCATGATATGTTCCTCCAGGTCAAAGGCGAGCGTCGGATGTTCCCTTCCCCACATCTTCCATTTGGCTGCGGCATCTTTATGGGATGGGTATTAAAGAAGGAAGGGTGGTGAACTTTGGGTGTTCTCAAGAGTTGGACCTATCGCCCTTATTCTTCCTGACGAAATGTGGCTGAAAGCATTCGTCTCCCTTGCCCTTGCGGCGCCTTCTGTGCTCGCGATTCTGCGTTTCCCATGTTCGCAGTTGGTGACTGAGCGTCTGGATCCGTGAGTGAGCCCAGCTGCACTGTGTATGCCGTCTAATTCTCCAGGCAGCTTGGTGACTTCTGGGCAGGTCTCGCCCCACGTTCATCAGATCGTTGGAGGAGTACGTGGTCAAATGTATGCTCAAGGACTCGTTAACACTAGACTGCTATCATCGTTGAAAAATAGAATGGGTACGTCTACTTCTCAAACAGTACATCTCTCTCCGGCGCTGACATATCGCTTGTAGATTCAACATCTCCATGGACCTTACCCAGGACGTCTCCAAGATCGCGACCTGCACGACTTGCCGATTCGTCGAGGACAAGTCCAATTACTGGACCGCCGTGATGTACTTCAAGCACCCCAACGGTAGTTATATCCGAGTGAGCACCTCCCGTTCCCTTTCTTTATCGCCGTGCTCACCAGCCTATAATACATAGGTGCCGCAAATGGCCAACCACAACACTGGCCCAGGATATCAAGACGGTGGAATGACGGTCTATTACTTCCAGCCACCAGGAAACCAGAAGAGCACAGCCTTTGCAAAGGTTCGTCGTAACACTCGCTTTGGTGGGAAATAGTAGGGTAGATGCTCACTTGCTCTCAGGGCTTCCGTATGATCGTCGGAAACCCCATGCGACGAAGCGCTGACGGAATCCCAACCAACTCTCCTCTGCGCAAAGCACTCACTTTCCGATGCTTCCAAGGCACCAGCCTCGGCAGTGGAACTCCCGGAGACGCACCCGACTCGCTGAACTTCCCAACTGGCACCTGCACTGGCGGTATTCGCTCGAACATCTACTTCCCCGCGTACGTCTTTGCCGATCTCGTGACGAAGATTCACCGCTCACAGCTTGACTGACTAATTCTTGTCTTTCGGCGGATGCAGTTGCTGGGATGGCAAGACTCTTGATCCCCCGGACCATTCGAGCCATGTCGCCTATCCTAATGGAGGCTTCTTCGGAAACAGCTGCCCCACGACGCATCCCGTCCGACTCCCGCTTCTGTTCATCGAGATTGTATGGGATACCCGACCATTCAACGACAGGTCGCTCTGGCCCTCTGGAGGACAGCCATTCGTGTTCAGCATGGGTGACCCGTACGCTATCTATCTCTCGTCGTTGAACTTACTGAAAGAAACTCACGCGATTCTTGTTAGAACCGGCTTTGGACAGCACGCTGATTATGTCTTTGGATGGGAAGACGACTCCCTCCAGCGCGCCATGGACACCTGCACCAACGGAAACGGTATCCCCACCGATTGCAAGGTTCTCACTGTCCAAGGCATGAACGCCATGAACCAATGCAAGCAGCACGCCAAGGTTCCCGAAGAAGTCGAAGGAACTTGTACGTACGCCCCGGACCAACCAGTCGAGCATTCTATCTAACCCAGCCACCACAGACCTCAGAGGTCTCCCAGGCTGCAACCCCCTCCAGAACGGACCGGCTTCCGCCACCCAGATCAACAACTGCGACGCACCGTCGACCTTGACGAACAAGCCCGTGCAGACCATTGCCGTGCCCATCGCGACCCCTCCGTGGGCCGTCTGCGGTCCCAGTGCACTTGAGCCGAGATGCGACTCTGTCCCGGTCACACTCACCCAACCTGGCTCGAACCCGCACATCACCCCGATCATCGTCCCTCCTGGGCCGAACCCCAACCCCGCCCCGCCCGTCCCCAACCCGCAGCCCGGAAATCCACCGCCCACAGGCAGCATTCCCAAGTTTGGCCAATGCGGCGGTACTGGCGTAAGTTTCTCTTTTTTGGGTGAGCGAACTGAATTGGAACTGATTCTTTGCGCACTTAGTGGGCTGGCGGAAATGGTTGCGTGTCGGGAACGAGCTGCACCAAAGTTAATGATTGGTAAGTGAATTGGCCCTGGGTTCGGAGCGTGAGTACTCATGTAGTGTCCAGGTATTCTCAGTGCTTGTAAACGGCGCGAAGAGGATAATTACTGGATGACCGTCATGTATGGCTTCAACTTTAGTCGCTTAGGTTTCTCATTTCGATCTTATCAATGTTATTTCGATTGGTTAGTCAACGTCACGAGAAAGGAGAATGGTGGATTCAGACCGGGTATGACTGACATTAGATACGAAGCGCTTGCGCTTGGGGGATGAACACAGAAGGCAAAGTCTTATTCGCAGAAGGATCATTAGCTATGGATTCGACTGCGATAATCGGTATCTGCAACATGAATCACTTAGCTTCGTTGAATAGCAGAGCATGAAACGAAGCCGATTGTGAGGAATTATGCTGGGGCAAAGAGTTCAGGAAGAAAGACGCAACCTTCGGACAAAAGGGATCAATGTATGCGCAGGATAGATGGACGTCTGGGCATCCGCAGTACGAGAGTGTGTCGGTGGGAGCAGGCGACCTGTAGATGCACGGAGGAATAAAACGTGTAAACTGCTCGAAGTTGGATTGCGCATACACTAGTTCCAATACCGGAGTCCGTCGACAGATGTCAGTGAGAATCTCGGCCGTGCGCAAGTCCGTAGAAACAGATCGGAAGGCGTCCAGAGAGTAGGTATATGCGCTGAGTATCGAGGAGCCCAAGAGCCATACGGTGTCAAGGATGCCACAAGAGGTGAGTGGGGTGTACTGCGAGTGGTTTTCTCGTGCCCATGAGCGAAAACGCAGACTACACGTGCTGAATACTCCAGGAAGTCGACAGGGTCAGTGGACGCGCACAAGTGGTCGCGCGCGGAGCGAGCCCAGAGAGCCTAGAAAAGCAGAGGGAGCATATAGGCATGACGCCGGACGTAGATAATATGTTCGTCCTCCTACGAGAGAGTCAGCAGGGCTACCAAGTCCTAATGAGCGCGTACGTATCGCGACATATCCTGAACTACAGTTCCTGCCGCAAATTTCGTCGTCGTCGCCGTTGTCGTCAGGATCGTCGGGGGAGAGCTATTAGAGGCGTTCTGGGCAACCGTACGGAGCAGCAGGGAGGGATGGTGGGGGAAAGGAAGAAAGAATGGGACGACAAGGACAGGGGGCTCCTGCCCCTTTATAGCAGGAGGAGGGCATCACTTTGATCGATTATAAATCACCGGATGTGGATGATGATGGCTGATGTTGTGTGGCGGGAAGCGGTTGCTTGGCGGCTCATTTGGGAAATAGCGCGCCCAAATTCGTCGGCGTGTCGTTGTGTCAAGTGAGGCTGGGCGATGCTTCCGATCTTGACCAGACGTTGGTTGGTAAAGGTACAAGTCATGATGATCACCTGAGGTAGTCTCTTTTGATCCTCCGGGCTAGAGTTATTATAATCGTAGATGATACGCAGTCTGGACGTACTGGTCGACGGACCTGCAAATCGAGCGTTCCGTACCCTCGCCCAACCAGACCAGCGATCACTGAAATATACATTGTCTGACCTTCATGAGTTGGACTTCCAACAAAGCCATAATATATATCAGCGGGTAAAATCCTTCATCCAACCAATGAAAACCATTGCCCCTACACGCTCCCACTGACCGCCTCGTGCCCACCAACCAAAATAAACTGCTCTTCTTCTCTGCCCATCGCTAGCCATCTCAGCATAACCACGACAATCCTCCAAGGCCCCACTCACACATGTAGGCCCAGTCAGGCAGTGGAGTCCCGGAGATTTCTCGCTATTCAGTATTCCTTCCTTCCAATCATTTACCGTCATTCTGCACAGAAGCGTTGGATTGCAGTAACAAAAGAATGTATACATTTCGTAGTGAAAGGCGGGGCAGGTAGTAGGTACGATTGCCATAACCGGAACCTTAGGGCAAGAAAACGACAGCTCCTGGCCCGCCTGCTGTCCGCCGTAGCACCAGGGACTGCACTGGACAGTGAGGCGCTTCGAGTTTTTGAGTATCAAGTATTTCCAATCTCCTTGGCTGGCCAAGCCAACGCCCATACGACACCCTTCATCGCGTTCAATATGACGTCCGAACTCCGCTCAGTGTGTGACAGGAGGCTTGGAGGAAGATGGTGTGCCGGACGATGTAAGGAATAGAGAATTCTGTCGAGTTTGGTGATCCATAGGGACGGGGGACGGGAGGGTTGAAGGGATAACTGTGGGTTGATGCATATTGTGGTAACATGAGGTGACGGGTGGGTGGTGGTGTGACGAGGGACGAGGTCGATGTCGAGCCGTGGATGGATGGAATCTGATAGCGCGTGGTTGCAGGGCTTCGGGAAGAGAAGGAGAAACCGCTCTTTCGGACTGCCATAGTCTCCTGGCTACTGGGTGAGTGCCAGCTCCGATTGCTCTATGTGTCGAGATCTAGGAAAGAGGATGGGTTGATGAGATGAAGATGGGACGGTTGCAGTGCGAATCACGGCGTACCGGTTAGTTAGGACGATCTCTGGACGAACTTGGGCGTCCTTGCCTAGCTGGATGTGAAACGAATGGCCCCCGATCTGAATGCATGATTCGCTCGGAGATGAGCCTGCCTGCTGTTCGTGAATGGGTGCAATCTTGATGACAAACAGCCAGTGTTCTGGAGATTAGGAGCACCCTGAGCCCCTGGAAAGCGCAGAGGGACTGGTGATTTGACGTTGCGTATGTTGTTTAACTGGGACATGTATCGTACGTATGGACGTTGGAGGCGATGTACAGGTCCGTAGGGTTCAGCGTTGGTACGAAATGGAGTTTATGGTGCGGTCTGAGGAAGACATTAATACGGGTGCGGATGAGCTGGTTGATGGACATGTACCATTTCATTTCCGACAGACACATGTAGCTTCATGCGGTCGTTACGGAACGATTGGCGACATAGCTGAAGATTTGGTTTGTTATTCTATGCCTGGAGATGACCCGTTGACCCGTTGCGGTACAATGAGGAGGGGTGACGGTATCCTTGTTCCTGGCCCTGGCGAGCTGGGAATGATCCCGTCGCGACTACGAATTCCTGGAGTAGATATCCAGATATTATTAAAATGTTCAGAATTTAATGGTTGAACTCACATTGGATATCTGATAACGGGCGATGGATGGTCCGAGTGGATGAAAGTGGAGACATGTCAGATAATCATGGAAATCGAATGATTCCGACCCCCTGGTGGATGTAAGTACAAACCCGCGAGCTGGATCTGCGTTCTGTCACGATTTCCCTGACTGATGTCGGAAACCTGAAATGAGATGGCCGTGAGTGGTAGGAGGGACTACTTCCGAGTCATTCGGAGTGCCGCTGGAGAAGGATGATGTCAGCGAGCACAGCAATTGCAACTCCGCAGGCCCGATCTTATCTAAATTTTTGTAACAAGGTGGATTCGGGCGAGGCCACGCCTTTTCCATCTACCTATCGATTACCTCTGGCCTGTCCTTTCCTCCTTCTTTCTTTCTTGTTGAATTCAACGAAGCAGGCGACACGAAAATCCAGCTCAACTTTCTAACCTCCTCCGTAAGTGAAAATCACCAACAGTTGCCTCGCTTTTTGCTCTGGATTCATATGGATCGCAGCTGATAGGCGTATTGACCCAGATCTGACTGCGCCCACGAGAATACTGCACCTCGCTCACTCATATACGGCTTACACGACGACCAGCGCCGATATTCGGACGTCCTAGACATCAAATAGACTTATACATCGCATCAAACCGAAAATGCCTCCCTCAGCATCCAAGCAAAAGCGATTGGCAGAAAAGGCGGCCAAGAAGACTGTTACAGGCTCAAGTGCCACTGGGACCTCTACTCCCGCTGACTCCGTCAATGGCGGAGCCTCAACACCACTCACCAGCCTGAGCGGCCTGGCCAGCAAGGCCGGCAGCCAGGACGATCTGCTGTCCATGGCGAAGCTGAACTTGGCTACGGACAGGTCAGTTTTCTCTTGTACATCTCCTATAGGTTGCTGATACGAATTCCTCTTGTATAGGAGCGCCGCAGGTGTCCTCGTTTCAGACATTAAGGCCCGCGATGTCAAAATCGATGCCTTTACACTCTCTTTCCACGGCCGTCTCCTCATCGAAAACGCCGAGGTGTCGCTCAATTACGGTAATCGATATGGGCTTTTGGGTGAAAACGGTTCTGGAAAGGTACGTTCTCTAATTATCACCACATCAACATGCGATCCTGACCTGACCGTTCTGTCTTAGTCCACCTTCCTTACATCCATCGCCGAACGCGATATCGAAATTCCAGAACACATGGATATCTACATGGTCCGAGGCGAGGCCGATCCATCAGACGTCAATGCTCTCGAGTTCATCGTCGCCTCTGCCCGTGCCAAGATGGCTAAACTCGAAGCCTACATCGAGGAACTCAGCATAGCGGATGAAGTCGACGACGTCGCACTTGATAGTGCCTATGAAGCCCTCGAGGAGCTCGACCCCACAACCTTTGAAGCCAAGGCCATGTCCATTCTTCACGGTCTCGGTTTTAGCACTGAGATGATGAAGAAGCCCACGAGTGACATGTCTGGTGGTTGGCGTATGCGCGTGGCTCTTGCCCGTGCTCTTTTCGTCAAGCCCCACATCCTCCTCCTCGACGAGCCGACTAACCACTTGGATCTCGGAGCCGTCGTTTGGTTGGAAGCCTACCTCTCGACCTACAACCATATCCTCGTCATCACCTCCCACTCGCAGGATTTCATGGATACCGTTTGTACCCACATCATGGATTTGACGCCGAAGAAGAAACTTCTGTACTACTCGGGTAACTACTCGACGTATGTCAAGACCAAGACGGAGAACGAAGTTAACCAGATGAAGGCGTACGCGAAGCAGCAGGATGAAATCGCCCATATCAAGAAGTACGGTTCCTCCTTTTCAACCTGTGATTTCGGTGCTGATTGTTCCCGATAGGTTCATTGCTTCTGCTGGTACCTATGCCAATCTCGTCCGTCAAGCCAAGTCCAAGCAGAAGATCATCGACAAGATGGAGGCTGCAGGTTTGATTGAGAAGATCGAGGTTCCCAGACCTCTTAGGTGCGTCTAGTTATCCGCCTCTTGCGAATATTCGTCGCTGATTCTTGGCGATGTAGATTCCACTTTGAAGATATCCACAAGCTTCCGCCACCTATCATTGCCTTTGACGGCGTTGCGTTCTCTTACTCTGGTAAGAAGAAAGACCACCTCTACGAAGGCCTCTCCTTCGGTATCGAGTACGTCGGACTCACCGCTTCATCCCTGATTCACCGCTAACCAGCACTTTGAAAACGCAGTATGGATGCCCGTATCGCCATTCTCGGCGCCAACGGAACCGGCAAATCCACCCTCCTTCACCTCATCACTGGTGCCCTCCAACCGACCCAAGGTACGGTCTCCAAGCACGTCAACCTGAAGCTCGCCAAGTACAGTCAACACAGTGCGGATCAACTTCCGTACGACACTACCCCGATCGAGTACTTCCAGCGGCTGTTCAGTGCCAAGTATCCCGACAAGGATATGCAATTCTGGAGGGCACAGCTTGGCAGGTTCGGTTTGAGTGGTACACATCAAACGAGTCCTATCAAGCAGTTGAGTGATGGTTTGAGGAATCGGTATGTTTTTCGTTCTTGTTTGTGGTTATTCGAACGCTAACGTGTGTTTTAGGGTGGTGTTTGCGCAACTTGCGATGGAGCATCCTCATATTCTGTTGTTGGACGAGCCGACTAATCATTTGGATATGATGTCGATCGATGCACTCGCTCAGGCGATCAAGGAGTTTGAGGGTGGTGTCGTGATTGTTAGTCACGACTTCAGGTTAATTTCGCAGGTGCGTTTTGGTCTATTTTTCGTGTCAGTTGGCGATGACGCTTACTCTTTTCGTAGGTCGCTGAGGAGCTGTGGGAAGTCAAGGATAAGAAGATTCGTAACCTCACGAAGGAGGATATTACGATTGTGGATTACAAGAAGGGATTGGTCAAAGAAAGTACGTTTTTCGTTTGTTTGTTTTCTTTGAGACTTGGGCTGATGGATGTGATGTGTTTAGGTATGGCTGCGATCGAGAAGGCCAAGCTGTTCAGCAAGACCGCTACCAAGGGCAAGACCTAAGGGGTGGTGGAGAGCGTGTATTGTTGAGGTTATGTCTTTCTT
Source organism: Coprinopsis marcescibilis (assembly GCA_004369085.1). Lineage (NCBI taxonomy): Eukaryota > Fungi > Basidiomycota > Agaricomycetes > Agaricales > Psathyrellaceae > Coprinopsis > Coprinopsis marcescibilis. Next base: position 54,153 of record ML210295.1, read on the forward strand.
TTTTTCTCATCGTTATACATCTACATTACATGCATATGGATCGTATGGCTGTTTTCATGAATACATTTCCAGTTTCTAAACGCTTTGCCGTGAAGCTCGCGATGAGGTTTAAGGTTTGGGTGTTGAATATGCCGTAGGGTCTGAACCCCCATCGAATATTTCTCTGCAAACAGGGCTAGCTGTTGCCAGGGTCGGTGCTGATGCTATACGGAGGAGGCTGCGAGGTTGGCTGATCTTCAGGCGGGACTTGAGTTACACTATCTGGCAGTGTCGACTTCATGAACGCTGGAGGCTGCCAATCTTCATCATGATCGTGAGTATGGCTGTCAGGGGGAGTGTGTGGTCGTCGTTCGGCTGTATACGGCATGTCTGAATGCCCGAAAGGGACATGGGATGATCCTGGGTGGAGGGTTACTGGATGAAACTGGGCCATCGTTGGCGCACCATGTGTAGCGTTGGATGTTGATAAGACGTAGATGAGAGGTGCGGGTGCAGGTGCTTGGCTGCTGGGTTGTGGTTGGGCGTTCTGTGTGAGATCTATTATGTGAGGGAACCAGGTGAGTGTTCTCGAGCGAGAGGAAGAGAGAGGACTCGTTGCGAGTGACGCACGTAGATCGGACTGTGAGGAGTTTGTTGGATTTGATCCTGTCTTTGGATATGGCTTTCCGTTCTTGAGCGTCCACCATTCGGTGCGTTTGTAGAGGTAGTATAGTGTGATGATTACTGCGGCGATGAGCGCCAGCCCGCCGATAACCGCTCCTACTATCGCACCGGGTTTTACAGGTTGCGTTCGGCCCTCTGAACTTGCCCCGAGCTCGAAATGGCCGGGGGATTCGCCGGGGGGTTGGACGGATACTTGGAAGTAGTCGAGGTAGAAGAGGCCGGAGACGTGTTTAACTGTGAGGGTGTGGTTCCCGTAAGGTATTGCGAGGTTTTGGTAAAAGCTGACGTAGTGTTTGATGTTTGTTGGGTCTTGCTCTGCTTGGTATTGGAACTCGCTCGAGGGGTCTTCGTCGAGGGTGTATGTGGAGACTTCGGCGGTGTCGTTGAATTGGAGAGGGGGGATTGTGCCGTAGACTGTTATTCCGCTTCCTGGAGGTATACGATGGAGCGGTTGGCGTGAAAGAGTTGAAGGTTTGGCGTGGGTGGATGAGAGAAAAGGGTGGGTGGTACGTACCTGTGAAGGAGACTGTTGCTTTTGCGCCTGGGACTGTTGCGCGCTTACATGTTGTGTTCCCTTGCTGCGCAGAAAAGCCCTCGTCGGCCCATCCGTTTGACGGGGCATATTTGACTGAAGAGTCGCTTATATCAACGTCGACCATTCCCGTTGACATTGTCGTCTATTATATGCGAGGATGAGGAAATGTCCAGGTTCAGCTGGCTGTGGGAAGGAGAGATGGGGGTGCAATGTTATGATCGATGTGTACGTGGTGGCACCAGTGAGGGGAATAGGTCAAGAAGAGCTTTCTGAGTTTCGCAGCTCCAACCGGTTACCGTGACAGTGGCCATTCTGGGGCAACCGTGACGGCCGAGAATAAGATGGATTGTCCAGATTGGGGGTTATAGGTCAAGATCATTATCAAGCAATTCGCAGACGCACGCATTCCCGCAGTTCTGCTTGAAGAAATGCTGTCATCCTTTTACAAGCGGGCGTTCGAGCGAGGCCTCGACTCGGACTTTGGCCCATCTGATTGATGAGCCCATTGGTCAGTACTAGAAAGGCCGTTAATCATTGCGATGTACCTCTGTAATTCGATAGGCTAATATATGCTGTGCGCTTCCAGATTTAGCGCCCTTGGATGAGCAGCGCCGCTTCTCACGCCCTCTTTCGATGGAATTGAAGCGTCCGCGACGTTTATCCTTTCAGTGAGGGTGTCGAGTCGTATATCGCTACCTGCTGATAATATCAGATAAGGCCACTTATAGTCAGAATCCTCAATTTTCCAATCGATCTCCTTCGTTACCCATCTTCGACACCAACATCACGAATTCAAAATCACCAAAGTGAAGAAGGTACTAGACTTTCCTTGTAACATGATCAAGACAAGTGCCAACTTCATACTGGTGAGCCAGCTTCCATGCGGCGCTGCCTCACGACAAGTGATGTCTTTGCGTTCACTTACTCTTTGGACTCTGACTCTTCACTCCCGCGAAAACTGTTGCCGCGCATCAAAGGTCGGTGCTCCAAGTTTATTTGCACTGATGAGTGAATGTAGAATATCTCAAAAGCCCTCAACATAGGCCCTCGCCTGAGAGGCTGAGACTTGGATATTTAGCACGAAGGCAAATTTTAGCAATCCAGCAATAATCGTAATTGGAGATTACGCACACGGCACGGCACCTGAGGTTGAAGGTAAGCGATGAGACTTTCCAAACAGCGCCAACTGCCTTCGAGTTAAACATATAACCAATCATGCTACACTCGAATTGTTTACATAGAACGTTTCCCACACTTCTGTGGCGTGACAGTGAAAATAATGTAAAATCCGCCCTTGTTTCGAGAGTCGAATACAATGGACTTGAGATTCTTCTGACTTCGGTTACGGTACCATCTGTCGATATGTCTTCTAGAACCTCAGCCTGCCACTGACCACACAAGGTGCGCATCAGGAGGATTTCAATTTTCCGTAGACGACTGCGGGATCACCACTGAAATAATTCACGGAGACTTGAGCATCTGGTCTAACAGCAATCCAGTAAGTCGATTGGGGGATAAGAAGATACAACGAGCGCTACATGCGTTGACACCCGATATGCTGTGGTGCCCCCTCATGGCTGCGATTGCGTCTTTATCCCACCATTCACCCCGACTTCCCGCATTCCTGGACATTGCACATGTGTTGTTTCGTCCTTCTTAAGACTTCGAACCAAACACTGGGCGTTCGTTGTAACCATCTTATACAGTGTGCCTAACACCCTACCGTCTGATCTTCCTGCCATTTTATATCAAGGAAGGAGATGATTGTGTTAGGAATAGAACATCGGGAGTCGGAACTTACGATGAGTTGGCAAAATCACATTTTATCGAGGGAGAGGGATCAGCATCTCGAAGGGGTTACAAATAGATTTACAGTGACCGAACAGGCCAGAATGGCTTTCCGAAATTCAAGCTTGGAATCGACAGGGAAAGATAAATTATAACAATGGATTGGAGCCCGGGGGAACGTTCGAACTTCCCAAGCTAAGGATAAACGGCGAATGTTTTACTCGATTGCTGTATTTACAAAGACTACCGAAATTAGAGTGTAACGAGGAAGAGGTGGAGTAGTTGCATCAAGAACGAAGCATGGATGTTTTATAATAGGACAAGTTGTGTGTTGACCAGGTGACTTTCAGATTTTTTAACTTCCGATGTCCCAGCCAACTTCTCTTCGACCTCCCCACACGACACGCGCCTTCTTTTCGACTTGGCCTCAGTTGTAAACCTTTTGTGGGACATGCTAACAGCATCTATCGCCACACAGCGCACAGTGCATCGTTCTGAATGATCATCTGTCGTCTGCGTCTTATCTTCCCGTGTGCTGCTCTTCATCGCCGAAGTCACCGGCAGTCATAAATAGGCCGGCCGGACGCTATACACGAGGATACGACGCTTCCTTTTCTGTCACGCAAGCAGAAGTCGCCATTTTTGTAGAATATCTTCGCTCATTATCTGTTCTCGTGCGTGCTTTACTGCTATAATTTCTCATCAAATTATAATAGGAAGCTGACACACGCGATTCCCTTGTTGTCAGACCTCGTTCTACGCTCTGCAACTCTACAGCACCAATGTGGACCTTGTTTCTCAACCATGCGTATCCTGCAAGCTTGCATGCAGCGGGAACGACACCTTTTAAGGTACCCAGAGTATGCATGGAGGAGATAAAAGGCGGGGCGAATTTATCTGGGCTCCCCAGGTCCTCCTCCGGATAATCCTCTCTCTTACACGACAAGAATGGCTCAAATCAAGAACTTGTTGTCGACCGTTCTGCTCGCAGTCGCCTTCGCTGGCTCAACACTCGCATTTGCCGATGCCGAGCTCCTCTCCACCCGTCATATGGTGGCCGTCGGTCGTCGTGGTCTCCAGGTCGAGTCGTTCAACCCTCCAAGCACCTATGAGGTTAGACTCATCAAACACCGCGTCACCTCACTCCATCTGACAGTTCTTACTACCAGACCTTCGGTGAAGGTATCGAGCTCCCTGACTCGGTCGGCCCAACTCCCTTGGAGGAGGAGGCTCGCACCTTTGTCGCTGAGAGGTTGAATCTCGAACAAGAAACTGTGGAGTTCCGCAGTGGATACACCGGAGAAACTACTAGAAACGCGTACTTGCGACAAAGCCACGTATGTTATCTTCCATTATTGCTCTTCTTAACCATCTGACTCGGTGGTATACAACAGGACGGTATCAACTTCGCCAACGCAGTTGCCAACGTTGCTTTCAAGGACAACCGAGTTGTTTCATTCGGTTCTTCTTTCGTCCGACCAAGTAAGTCTCAAATTAGCGCGCCGCCTGCCAACGTATCTGACAGATTTACAGACCGGATCGCACCATCCACTCCCACCGTCAACCTTGAGGATGTTCTGCCCGCAGTCGAGGAGATCCTCGAAGGAAAGTACAACGGGTACCCCACCAAATTGGAGTACTTGGCTCGCCCAGATGGGTCCGCTACACTGGCCTACGTCGCTCAAATCCAGAATGTGGAGGAGAACACATGGTACGAAGCTTTCATCGACGCCGAGAATGGCGAGCTCGTGTCTGTTACCGACTTCGTCTCCGAGGCGACAGTGAGTTTTCATCTCATCTCGGATACACCAATGCAGTCCACTAAATCAGCATTCCGCTTAGTACCGCGTCCTCCCCATTCAGAAGCAAGCGTTCCCAGAGGGTTTGGAGTTATTAGTCAACCCTGAAGACGCCCTGGCATCTCCCCGCGGATGGCATTCTTCCGGTACCACCAACACGACGAATACTTCGTGTGTCAAAACTTCATTTGTTTCTCTATGGCTCACTAATGGGGCTCGTGATGTAGGGGTAACAACGTCATCGCCTACAAGTCAAGTCAGTCAACTGGCCTTACTTCCCAGTCTGCTGCTGGTCCCACCTTCGACTACGCCTATGACGACCGAAATGCACCCGCGACCACTGTCAACCTTGACTCTGCTCGCGTTAACGCTTTCTATATCATAAACTCCATCCACGACATTGCTTATCGCTATGGATTCACCGAAACTGCCTTCAACTTCCAGAATGACAACTTCGGACGAGGAGGATCCGGCAACGACCGCGTTGTCATCAGTGTCCAAGACGCCTCTGGTACCAACAACGCCAACTTCGCGACGCCCCCTGAGTAAGTAACCTTTACGTTAAGACGGGATACTCTCTGACCGGCTTTGCTTTATTAGTGGCCAATCGGGAACTTGCCGCATGTACATCTGGACGCGAACCACCGTACGTGTTTACGCGCTGTGTATGGGCATCGCGCTGATAATTGTACTCCTCTAGCCCAACCGCGACGGTTCCCTCGAGAATGACATCATCGTCCACGAGATGGGCCATGGTATCACTAACCGAATGACTGGTGGTGGAACTGGTCGATGCTTGCAAACTACCGAGTCCCGTGGTCTCGGAGAAGGCTGGTCTGATGCTCTCGCTGAGTAGGTCCACTCGAATCCTTTTGCAATCGTCGTACTAACCAAGATGAAAAGATGGACAGAGCAAAAGTCTGCCGCTATTCCCGACTATGTCCTTGGTGGCTATGTCACCAACACTGCCGCTGGGATCCGAACTCGCCCATACTCGACTAGCAGGTCAGTTTATCAAGTCTCGGGTCGTGATACTCTTATATTAACTCTGGTACTAGCACCACCAACCCCCAGACCTATGCTACCGTCCGGGGACAAACCTCAGTGCACAGTGAGTTGTTGTATAGAATCCCAGCTCGTGCAATTTGTCTGACGAGCTTCTCCAAGGGATCGGAGAGATCTGGGCCAACACGCTTCACAACGTCTACGCCGCCCTTATCGCCCAGCACGGCTGGTCTCCCAGCGCAAAGACAAACCCGGCAGGTCTCGAGGGCAACATTGTGTGGCTCCACCTCTTCATTGACGCCCTTGCAATCCAACCTTGCAACCCTACTTGTAAGTTGACGGCACAATTTTTCAACGCCCCCACGCTAACGCATTCACAGTCCTCACTGCCCGTGATGCTTGGATCCAAGCTGACCTCAACCGATACGGAGGTGCCAACAGATGCTTGCTCTGGAGGGCCTTTGCCAGCAAGGGTCTTGGTGTCAGCGCCAGCAACTTTGTTGACAACTCTGCAGTCCCCTCTGGATGCTAATTGGTGCTCCTTGTTTAAATACCATGTACCAATAAAAGAAAGCGACTGTACAATAGACATAATTTCACCTCCATTGGATTACAACATTGTTGTTCACGACGTCCTAATCCTTGAACTTGTTGGAAAACAATTCATGTCGTTAATGTACGTAATAGCGACCCGTCGGTGAACCCCAATTAGTTTCAGTCATTGATTCCAACCCGAAACGGCGGGGAAGGTCGGCACCACGTGTTGACCACTTGGTGATGAACATTGTGATGAATCGCGCTTCCAACGTTCTTGGTACTTGTGCACCATCATCGACACCGCCCACTAGCAGGCAGCCTTGCCGTTTTGACTCTCTCTTCGCTGCACCGAGTTCAAACAAAATGCTTCAGCCTCACGTTCGCCACGAGGCCAATTATGTTAGAAAACACCCATGATTTCATTTCGAGCCTGTCATATCTGCCCAAATGATCAGAAATCCCCGGTTATCCGACAAATCCTCATGTTCTGGAGCCTGGAACGATAAGAAGTCCTTGTCTAATCTATTTTCGGTATGTTGAAACCGATTTGTCGACGATAATGGCCAATTGACGCGCTGCGAATCCTTGTTAGGTGTAATTTTGGGCGGAACGTGTTTGATCATGAAAGCCACCGCAGGCTCAGCATTACGCCTTTCGTTTAGGACCCACCTGCCTCGACGCAACCGCCTGGCGCCGAAGTAATAAAGCTCGCCTTCGATCCTCCTCTTTGGTTCTTACACCCACCCTTCCTCTACGATTACCACTCCCAAGCCACAGCTCCCCTAACCCCACCACTTACCGGACCTCAAAACCTTGTACAGGCCACCATGAGCACTCCAGCTAGCCCAGGGAAAACCAATCGATGGTCTCGAATGGGAGCGGCAGTGCGTCGCAGCACCTCTCTCCTGGCCCCGTCGAGGCCTACGACACCAGGCAACAACCAGGAAAGGGATAGCGATTCCACCTCGATCACCAAACAAAAGGTCGACACATCTCCCGCAGTCCTTGCCCCTCCCCACCTCGCCTCTGCTATGCACAGCGTTAGCCCCATTTCCGAGTCTCCACAGCGGGAAGCGCAGGCTATCGAGGAATCTGCGCCTTTAGGACCTTCTCCACTTGCCAGGGATGCATCTGGACAACCGTCGTCTCACGCAAACCAGCCAGCCAGCGATGCCGACGTCGCTAGCCCGCAGGATTACGTGCCTCCTCCCCTTATCGATTCGAAAGCTGGAAATCCCGGCGCGTTCACCGATGAGCCCGACTCCCTCCCGCAACCTCAAGTGGCCCAAGACCCTTTCGCTTCGAGTAGCAGAGTCGACCTGGGCCAATACGACGGCAACAACCAGGGTGCTCAAATCATGGACGAACCTGAAGAGTACGTCGAGGAGCCAAGTAGACTGGAAGAGCCAACACCGCAGGTGGAGGAGCCGAGATCTTTCTTTGACAAGCCTGTCGTTTCCGACTACGATGACGATGAGAATACCGACTTTGCAGCAGCTGTCGAGCACCGAGCAGCCATTTCTCCCCCTGTTATCTCAGAGTCTCCCAAATTCGTTCCCCAAGTCATCGCTCCCCAGGTCGAGAACGTTGACTCGTACGACCTCCCTATGCCTCTTCCATCGCACCATGAAGCCGACTCTGCCACTGCTCCGATCAAGGCCGAGCCTGTATATTCCGCTCCTGCTTTCGACTATAATCTTGGTCATGAAGTTTGGGGAGGCAAAGTTGATCATGCCGTGGCGTCACGAGGCATGCTCGTGCCTTCTCAGGCCAGAAACGGTAACGCCAGTCTTCACCATACGACGGTTCCGGTCGATAGGTACGCGTTTAGCTTTGCATATACCTTCTGTCGTTCTAACATTTCGTTGCACAGGGCACCCAGCAATGACCCCTTCCTTGTTTCTGCTCCGCCCAAGCTTGCTATTTCCCGCAGCCACCATGATAATATTCATATGCCAAAGTAAGAATCCTCGCTTCGCATTGCCCATCAAGACCTGACATGACAAACATAGGCCTCAACTCACTCCTCAGCACGAGCAGCCACCCGTTCTCTCTCATGAAGATGCTACGGGTACGGTTATCATGCCCCTTCCCGCCTTCCAGGATGTAATTCCAACTCGGTACGTAGTTGACCTTTGGCTGTCCATTCATAGCAATTTGGGCTCATAGGAGTGATCTCAGAACCATCCATCCTAAAGCCTCGACCTCAAGCTTCATGTTCGATCGTGCGCCAGCCCACACCGAGTGAGTCTCCTTCCTTTCCATCGTTCGCGTCTGATGTTAACTTGCCTCACTTAGCGAAACGCAACCATTGCTCGCCGCTGGTAGTTCAAAGAACCTGTACACCCAACCCGTTCCAAACATCATCGACATCTCGCACTCGACAAATGGTCACGCCAATGGAAATCGTACTTCATGGGTTCCCGATATTTCTGGCTCGACCGGCTCTCGTCTGCACGAGCTCGGCTGGCTCGAGTATCATCTCCCCGACGGGACCTTTTACTACGTACACCCCACGAAACGCATCACCACGGACCTCAATCTTCGTCAAGACAAGAGTCTTTCCGACGTTACCAATTTCCTGGAGAACAGCTCCACCGGGTTTGGTGGCGGTTCCCGCTTCTCCAATGGAAAGGAGGGCCCTGGAATCGAGGTCTGGCTCAGGGATCTCGGCTCTGCGAAGAAGGGGTTCGTACCCGTCAAGTGCTACGTCGACCACCATTCCAGGACTGTCACCGTTGATCGTGTTGAAGAGACTGGGCGAGGATCACGCAAGGTTATTGAGGAAGACCGTGAGCTCTTTTTGCATTTTGATTTTGCATCCCCGTTTCTTACACGCTCTGTAGAATTGGATATGGAATTCAGATACTGGTCGTTCATGGAAGCTCATCCCGCTCACACCACCCTTCCCGCCAAGGCGAAAGCTGAAGCCATGGATGTTCTCACTTGGGCTTGGACTGGTGGGTTGCCCTCCGTTTGATGATCATGGCGTAGAGCTGACAATCACCAGATCGTCTCCTCCCCTCCCACCGCGCTATCCCTGCCCCTTTCACTCAGGATGAGTGCCAGGAGTTGATGACTTTGATCCGAAACTTCAATGGTGGTACGTGTTCCAGTTTTTGCACCTGTAGCCTTCCTTACACGTATGACTTTGCTCAGATCACGACGACCACGGCATCCAAAACAGAGTGGTGTCTCGCCTTCTTCTCCGTGTTGGTACGTTTATCTCTCTACCTGGCGAGACGAATTCAATCTAATTGTTTGATAGCTTTGTGGCGCCAGAAATACTTCCGCCCCAACAAGCCTCTTCCCAAGGATGTTTCTAGCGATAGGCTGCACCTCCCCACTCTTCGAAGGCCCCTCCGCCGCGCATTCCTCGACATCATCATCTCCTGCGTATGCCTCGGCATTCCTTACCTCTTCCTTGAACGTTCGAGGCTTGGAAACGGTCGATTCGACGAAGAGTCTGGTACCCTCGGACGCAGTGCTGGACCCGTCTTCATCATCGGAGCATGCACCTGTCTTGTCGTGAGTTCCCTTGGCTATATCATCCCTGCTGCGTTCAATTGAACACATTGGCAGGCGGCGATCGTTTTAAGTGCAGCTGTAACCTTCCTTTCTTTGCCAGGCCTGGACCATATTGCGCGCACAGCAGGCCTCGTTGCCATCCTATTCGCCTCGTTCGCAATGGCTTCGACCCTCGTCGCTATTTTCAAATACAAGAACGACCTGGAGCGGTCGGTCTCGTTCGTCGGACTGGAGGGCCTGATGAACATCTCGGTACGTGGTCATACATATCCGCTGTATTGCGAGTCCAGGGTTGACAGACTGCTTCGTTGTAGAAACGTGCTGTCGTGCTTTCGCTCCCTCTCGTCTTCCTCGCCTATTCCATCATCGGTTTCGTCACCGCGATCACGCTCTACTCCCTGAACGGTGTGGCTGCCAACGATCCTTCGCTCATTTTGGAGCCCTTCGAGGACTACACGAGGTGGACTGTGATCGGGTTGGTTGGAGCTTTGGGTGGAATCTTTGCCACTACTTACATTGTTGCGAGGAGCAATTGATACTCACATCTCCTCCTTCAGTTCACTTTTGTACATGTACTAGCACTGCCTTGACACTATGCTCATCCACTCACGATTTCATTCCTGATCCAATGTGGCACTTAAAACGAGACCAACGTTGCACTCCTAGTCTTGCTGTGTCCTTGAAAGGCAAGCGAAAAAGTGAAGATGCATTTCAGTGGCTTATGCGATGAGATGAATCATGATACACATTGTTGTATTGGGTACAACTGTTACAAAGAAAGTAATGTAAAGAAATGAGGATATCGTTAGTAACTGTACATGAAATCATTAACACATCTATGACTTTTCAGTGACAGCGTGCGATTGTTCATCAGCAAATCCAGCGCGATCGCCCTTGCCGATGGAATTAAGCGAATTTTCCCGTCTATCAAGACCACGGAAGCTGAAAGCGAACGTCAGCATACGACGAGAGGTGATAGGAAAGAAGAAAACTCACGTAATGAAGAAGATGGTACCAATAACCCAGGCGACGATTGCAAACGATCCGTACAACCACACAAAGTGAACCTCGGCGTTGACGGCGGTAAGAGCCAAGTTAATGGCTGCGGAGATGGCGACCTGGAACTGGGAGAAGGACATGACGACTGACTTCATGCGAGCAGGGGCCTTGGTGTAGGCGTACTCGAGGGAGGTGATCGAAGTGAAGATCTCCGACATTCCGACGAGGAGGTAAGGTCCAGACACAATCCAGACGTTAAGGGGAGATGGGTTAGGTGTCCCTCTCTCCGTTTCACAAGCAGACGGCTCGTTGTCCTGACACGGTGATGACTGGTTGATGTAATGTTGGAGGACCGAGGCATAGACCATTGCGAGGCCTGCGACGAGGAAGCCAGCGTACATTCGCTTGATAGGGCTAAAGTTGATGCCACGGCGACGGAGGAAGGGGTAAATGAGGAAATCGAATATGGGGACCATGACGATGATGCCAATGGGGTTGAGATTCTGGATAAGATCGTTGGGTGATCCGTTCAGAGTCATGCCGGCAGCAGTGGTTCCCAAGTTTCCGTCGATTTGGGAGTAGCCTGGAAAGAGATCAGGAAAAGTGACAAGCAAACAAGCCGATAGACGTACAGAGCCAGAAGAACGGAAGGAAGCAGAACACGGCGCAAGCATTGCAGGTACGAGCGACTTCACCAACAAACTCTTCGTCCCAAGTGATGCCGGAGGGGGCCTGACCGGCGGAATAGGTGCTTGGCTTTGCGGGGTCCCAGAAACCAGGCGCACGGATGTTGCGAATGGTTTGTGCAGGGTTGATAGACCAGGCTGGGCCGAGAGCGTAACGAATAACGCGGGCAGTCTGCGGAGGTAAAGATTAGCTGAAAGGACAGGGCGGAATCAAGGTATGAGTTACTTCTAGGATGATAGAACCACGAGGAGGAGTGGTGACGTATGCTTTGCGTCCGAAAAACAGAACACCAGGGACCAGGACGAAGATACCAGTTGGCACGAGCCATGCAATCCAGTAGCCATGATCCCGAGCAAGGAACGAGGCAGAGATGGCACCACAGGATCCGAGATTGATAGCAGCGTAGAACCCTATCCAAAAGTCAGATAGCGAAACAGACGTAAGAAAGGACTGTGTGTACAGAGGTAGACGCTCTGGATGGTAACGGCAGGCGAAATGATGACGGTTTCCCCAGACTTGAGAGTATCTGAAAGCGACAATGGTTAGGCTCAACAAATGCAACAATTGACAGAAACGAACTCTTGCGCAGCTTCCCCGTGTACTGTTCAGCAATCATGGGCGAGACGTTGGCTTTGATAGATCCCGCTCCGATAGCCTAACAAGAGTTAGCTCACCCGCGCACACCGAATATGGGGGAGAAAACGTACGATAATGACGATGGAGACGATCAGAAGTCCAAAAGCAACATCGCCGTTAGCGATGGCACTAGGAGAAGCACTGCCGACGAGGACAACGTGGCCAGCCCTGTTTGAAAATTGCTGTTAGAAATTTTGCAAGAATAACGGAGATATTACTGACAAGCAAATTATGGAGAATACAAGGATTGTCTTGTAACGACCCCACATGGTATCCGCAATTATGGCACCGAGGAAGGGGGTGACATAGACGAAGAAGGTGTTAAACTGTACGGAATTGAATGTTAACGGATGGACCGGCAGACTCGAGAGATACGCACTGTACGAATGGCGAAGGAAACAGTTTGCCCGCGATCGAGAGCACCAGCAATACCACCCGCACGATCTTCGTCGAAAACAACGGCACCATTGGTCGAACCGGGTGGCAGAGGTCCGCGAATGTAATTATTGAAGATGTTGGCAGTACCATAGTAAGTCCATCTGTCGACGCTGTGAGAAAGAAGGAAACGATGAACAACGAATGGCATACCGCTCTGCAAGCTCCACGATGACGATCAACCAGGCGGCATAGGGAAACTTGTCGGCGACATGGCGGAGAGTATCGAGTTCGTGCTTCGTCACGCCTTCAGACCCCTCTACGAGGGCGTTGGGGTCGTTAGGATCATCATGTACGACGTACTTCTCGTCGATGGAAGCGACACGCTCGACGGACTTCTCGTCAACCTTCTCGGACATGACTGAGAACAGGGGGGGCTGGTAGGGGCTGGCTAAGAAGATGCGTGAGGTGAATCGAGGAAGCTTATCGTTAAATACCTCATGGAGTCATCCGCATGGTGAAAATTCGATTAGCCCTGTCCATACTGCCGCTGGAGCAGAACATATGGGCGGGGTTCCTTGGCGAGTTGACTCATTTCCAATCTCCGCGTAAGCTCTGCTACCTGCCTACCCCCGGGATGCGGATATCGTGGATCGTGGACGCTGGCGTACTCCGCAAAGTCAGTTTTGCCATGCATGACAATTGTATCACGGGCCTGAGGCGAGGTCAGACCCAACCGGCATTCCGAGGTAAAGAAGTTATACATACGACGATAATTCGCCAAAATGCGACCCACATGCACGGGTAGAAATGCACCACGCCCATTACAGGACCCATCGACGGTCTAGATTTCAATACGCCATGTGATACAGGTGAAACGCTGATCATATCCGTTATCGCGCAGGATTAAATTGAATGTAGAATTTGTGCGATATGCTGTTCTATGCGGCGGGGCGGAGGGTGACGAGGAGAACATGAGACGAGACGCTCGCAACGACCGCTCGGCCTGAACATTTGCTTCCGAATGACGCATTACCACATAACTCGGCCGATACAAAACAGGCCCATTCGGCCGAGCTTGATCGACACTTCTTTTTGCGCCGTCGGTGTTACCAAATGTGGAAGTGAGAGCTCGGCCAGTGATGACAACAAGGTTTCAATATCCCTGCTTGGTCGTACCCTCCTGCTTATTCGTACCTTTTTGCAAACAGTAGAACGAACCTGACGACCGAAGACTACAAGGACCAGTAGTAAGCAAGCTATTCATAAAGACGGGTCATTTATCATCCCGCTCACCGGCGGAAGGCTCGGCCATATGTTGTGGAGGAAACGTAGTCGATCACCTCAAATTTTCCTTGGCTCATGTTAGTCCCCACAATTGCGGGGACTACGCCGAGGCGTTCCTGAGAGTACCTGCCGGATTGAGGAGCCTGCATAAGCCTGCGTCGACTGAAAGCTTAGCGGTAGTCAACGAGGTCAACACCCCTTCCGGTTCCTGAGGCGCATCGAGCCGCTTTCTCGTGCACGTCCTGCTTGAATGTACCCAGGTCCTTTGCAAAAAGAGCTTTTTTGCCAACCATTATGTGATGATCGCTCGGAACACAATTATCAGACTCGGATTGAAACAATCTACATGGCCGTATGCTTGTATAGTGCATTGGGCCCGCCGAGGAAGAGGTGAACATTCTATAATTAACCGGGAGCTGTTATGTACCTTGTGCAACGCGACGCAACCGTATGGCACGATGAGCTCATACTCCAGGCTGAAGAGCTAGTACATCGGCATACACCTATACAATGTGCTAGGCGTCCCGTTTCGCGTGCCCGTGTCTGCAGAAGAGTAGCGATCTATCTCAGTCCGCGAGCGTCCTTGCCACACCCCACGCCCCACGCCCCACGGCGTCCGGTAGATCCGATACACAACATCGCCCTTGCTCTTCGACTCTGGAGTCTCCTAGAGTACCCCTGGGCCCCTTTGAACATTTAAGATTCCCTTCAGAACTTCAAAGACGCTCCGTACTCAAATAAGCATATCTTCAATTGAATTCTCTCTTTACAACTACCACAAGCACATGAAATTTGTCGATACTCAAAACGGGGACGACCGTGGCTGTTGCTGCAAATGGCCGACATTGGGGATACCGGGATGGGGAGGACGGAGTGGAGTGGGTCGGCTGATGAATCACAGCGGCCGGCGGAATTTAAGGAACGCATTGGCCTGTGGTCCACAAGAAGCGGAAGGGAGCATGTCAGTGAAACATCAAGGGTGCAGAGTGGAGCCACGCACTGTACCAATCGTTGACGGCCTTGCAACTTCCAGACTCGCAGTTGGTCGCACCGGTCCATCCAGTACCTCCGCACTGTCCGTAGAGAGGAGCGCTAGCACCGTTTCCTGGGTTGGGAGCGGGCTGAGGGTTGGGCTGAGGCTGAGGCTGTGGCTGAGGTTGAGGTTGGGGAGTAGGTTGTGGGGCAGGAGCGGGCTGTCCAGCCGGGCAGGTGAATGGACGAGGCCCAGGAATGGAGTAAGGGCGACCGGCGTTGTTGGGGATGGTGCCCTGGTAGATGGCGATCGTAATACCGCTAGTAGGATAAACTCAGAAGTGCGTGTGGACGGATGTTTGATCAACGTACGGGTGGTTCCCCTGGTAAGCGCCGGGGAAGCTGACGGTCTCAGAGGGTGTGACAGATCCTCCGCCAGTCACGTTGATTTGACCGCATCCGAGCTGTAGAGCGGGAGTGTCCGTAAATATTTATACTTTTCCCTGGATTAAGTGGCGCTCAAAGGCGGAACTCACGTAGAATTGAGCACCACCTTGGGTGTAGGCAGAGTGCAAGGCGATAAGCTCAATTCGCATGAGGTAGTGGCCAGGGGCAATGCAAGTGGGCATGTTGAAGTATTGCCAACCTCCGTTCTTGATCATTGTGTCGACACCCCACTGGCCGTTGCCGTTGTTCAGACCCTCCTCGAAGACCTTGAACCACCTGAGGCCGCTTGGGTTCGCATTGGCCGCGTTGTCAACCTTGGCGAGGTACACCATGGTGGGGCCTGTCGTGCGATTCTCAGGTACTCGAAAATAACTCTGATTAATCGAAACTCACCCTTGTGGCTGGGTGCGATAGGGTGATCAGGATCGTTGGGACCCTGCGCCCCACCGATGATATGTCCCCACCAGGCGCCGACGCGGGCGCCAGACGGGACGTTGATGATGTTATTATCTCGGTGCTGGATATTGTTGCAGGCCATTGCTCCATCGTTGACATTTTGGATAGGCTACGTGAATATCCTCAGGGGTCGATGGAGATCGAAGAGGAAGCTTGAACGCTGCTTACATTGTTGTTGCCCGGTGCTCTGACACCCTTCAATTGTCCCTGATCAGCGCCATTGACCGAGATTTTCTGTAGACATGTCAAACATATTGTAAAGGTCACAGAGCCGGGTGAAATATTGTACCTGGAAAATCGTGTGACCGTACGCGACGGACGCGAAGGTCAAGGCTGCCAAAACAGAGGCGAACTTCATCTTTGTTTAAGGAACGCAACAGAAGTGACAAGAAGGTATCCGAGGCGAGCGTAATTTATACCCGCGCGATTTGGCCTCATCAAGAACCTACCCCTTCGTCTCCAATTACCCCGCATCTTCGAACCCCAAAGAAGCTTAGCTTGGGGAATAGCTTGTGAGGAAGGCGGAAGGATCAATTTCGCAGCGAAGATTCAACGATTTCCATATGGAATATCATTATGATGTAGTCGCTACGCTGACGAGGGCAAAAGAAGCGCTGTCAATTGTCTGCCGAGCATTTTTACTGGCTGTGGATGTGTTCCGGAAGGGGTGGTGCTCGTGTATCCTTGAGTTCTTTGCTGGTTCTTCAAGCTAAAAACCCGAAATCGACCCTTGTGCCTCTCTGGAACCTTCGATGCGTCCGCCTCATTCGGTGGGGCCTTGACTAGTGCGGCTCTGTAGGTACCATGTCACTACATCTTAGATGCGCCGAGGAAGCCTTGAACGGCCATAAAGCTCTTGAGAATTTGTTTCTCGAGTTTTAAAGTTCCCGTTTGCGGAGCCGAGACATATGCGACGGTTTATCCGGTAGTCAATTGAGTATAGCTTCTTCCAACTTACGCGCATAAACCACCCGAGATCACCAAAAGTATATCCCCCGGACTGTAACGTCCTTCCTAAATGGCTAGATGACGCCCAAGATTCAAGAAAACGATGGAGAGAATCGATTATTCCACGGTTGCGCGTAAGAGGCAGGGATAATTGAACGATAATTGAAGACGTATTCCTTAGCGTACAGGGAAACCTATAACCGGACACGTGTACATAAAAAAGGTGCTGATATGTTGAGGAGAGTCACCCTGCTCGACAAGCCAGTACAACGAATACTTGTGTTAGGCCATCCGAATTCCATCCTGCCGACTGGTATGTCGTGCGAGGCAGTACGCGGAGCCTTAGGGCTACCAACGGTGCCATTATTAATCGCACAAGGAGAACGTGATGCATAGAAGCAATACACAGATAAACCGTCTTCGTGCTCTTACAAACAGATCTCCTGCGATGGGAATCAGACATCTTCCGCAGACTAACCGCATTTCGGCTGTTCATCCTTCGTTTAATCCGGGTCAGCCCCACCAATTAGCTTCATACTCTGCTTCTTCCAAAACGCAGACGTTCTGGGGAAGTACATGTGAGAAAAAAGCTCGGGTACGCCAGCGCCCACGAGGAGCCGAAAACCGAGGCAACGACGTCCACAGGAATGAACAACGCCCACCATAACATTTGGCCTGTACCAGATGTGCATAGAAATCAACAGCCAAAGAGATTTATTGTCTGACAGTTGAGCCTCCGATGCAACCACCCGCTCTTCAGCAAACCATTGGCAAATAGATACAGCCTTTGACGACCTGGCGCTCGTCCCCTACGAATCCCAACCCATGGCTTGTTCGCAGCGTCCTAAACATTGCAGTACATGGCCGTGTGCACTCAGCAGGTTGCAAATCGTTTTGTCTGGTGTTGAATGCGTCGAGAGCCCTTGCTTAACGCTCGACGTTCACGCCCACGCAACGGACGGTGCGGCCATGAAACCAACGACTCTCGCTCGCTTCGCTTAAACCAAGGTCAACGAGCATCCGTCTCCGTGTTCTGATGCTGACGTGGAAGTGAGGGGGAGAGCGTTCCCATCGGAGGTTGAGTCAGAGGACAATAATTGTCGAGAACGACAGTTCTGTTACTATAGCCAGATTATTCGAGCTAGGTAGTATGGCACGTAATTATTTCATCCCTGAGAGCGTAGAATGACGTTGTAACTACGGGAGAATACAAACTCATACTATTAGATTGCGGGAATCAGCCAACGCTGTTGGTGGTAGGTGTTGAAGTCAGGACAAAATGAATCGGACGAGCTACATCGACGGTTCACACCTAGACTTTACTAATAGCTCTACTCGTGACAAAGGATCTATACCGCCAAATGAGCAGCCAGGGCAGCAACGGCAATCGGTGCCGCCCAGATTGGAGCCTGTGTCGGTCCAGAGTTTTTCCTGGATGTGGTGGTCGCTGGTGCGTTGTCGGTAGGTTTCGGGCCAGAGCTAACAGATGTAGCAGCGGCACCGAATGAGACTGAGATTTCGATAGGGGGCGACGTGGTCCCCGTTCGGGTCATATTCAAGGGTGCTAGGTGCGTGAACGGTGATATTGATCAATTAGTCATGCTGTTGGGCTTGGTAGAACAAGACGCATACCGCATAGGTCTTCCAACGCTTGTTCACCAGCGGCGACCTCGCTGATTGGGCAGACGTTTTCGAGGCACACGACATACTGCAGTGGGTACTGAGCCACACCACAGCCACAAGCTTGGTCGCTAGAGAAGTAGCAAGGACTCAAATCGGTAAATGAAACCAAAACATAGCAAATGGAAACACACAAGGCATTGGCATCTGTAACACCTTCGCAACCCGGGACGGCAATGTTCGTTCCAGCGAGACAGTCCCTTATACACTTGTGAAGAGATTGGTCCATAGAGACTTTTACAGCGGGTACTGTAACTTCGCTTTGCGCATTGGTAATGGCTGCAGCTGCCAGAACAAAGAGCCAAACTGCGCTGGAGAACATTGTGTAGGTATGAAGAGAAGATAGGTATAGGCTAGTGCGAGCTGGAAGGGGCTTTGTGTATTATCAAGGTGGAGCTGAGACTTTATACCCGCAAATTGTGTACGCGCTGTGCTAGCGCTGGCGGCTGAGGAGAGCGCTCTACTTGGCGTCACCGGATGTGAGCCTCCAATCAGTGACGGTTGCCTCTCCTTGGGCGTTAAATAACCAGTGACTATCATGCGATCAATGTCGGATCTTACTCCGTCTCTCTGTGTACCACTCCGACATTGATCGCTCAAGTGACTCGCTTTGAGACAAAATGTGCTATCCGAGTGTTGGTAAAGTGATGGTTGCCTCCTCCCTAGCGAGTCTATTGCATGATTGTGTCCCTGTGCCTTGAAACTCAAGTCTCAGCCTCGTGCCTTCTACTTGATGGGCCGATCTAAGTCGGGTCTGATTTGTGCGACTTATGACATTGCCGGACACCCCCTGTCATAGGATCGCCGTGAGTGTGTGGATCGATATGAACCCAACTCACGGAATAGGATTCCGTCTAGACCTGTTATGGACTCCCAAACACAGCGATTTGTTGCAAGTCAATATCGAGTATACTCACTTTGTCTGGTGCACAGTCGCACTTAGATACCGGTTGAACTGAACCAACGTCTGCCAATCCATGACGATACGATTCATACATCCCGTCTATGCATGTATGACGCATTTCCATTTCGTTCAAAGTCCCTTGTAGGACGTACACTTGAGGGTGGAGATTCAACAACGAATACCCCACCGACGGCTCTCAACCTGTGGTCCTTTCTCAAGGTGGCCCGTACGTACTCTCCTCATCTCATCACGATATTTCTTTTCTCAGCGCATCGTATACAACACCGAGTTTGGACATCACGGAGACCACATTTTCGGTTGGGAAGAAGGTTCGTTCCAGAGGGCCATGGACAACTGCTTCGACCTCCTCGGTCTTCCCGACAGCTGCACACAGCTCACTCAACAACCCGACGCTGACATGAGCAAGTGTGTCCAACCCACTCGCATCAACGAGCGTGTTGAGGGTGTCCGTAGGTCCTCCTTCCCCGATCATCTCCTATGCCAAGGCCACTAACTCTGCGCCTTTGACAGTCTTCCCCGAGCTCCCAGGTTCCGACCCCATCCAGACCGGACCTGATCAAGCAACCATGATCCGTGACTGCAAAACCCTTTCCACCACTGGCTTCGGCAACCCCGTCACCCCCGTTTCACCCATCAGCACCGTCGTCATCCTCTCCCACCCTCTCAACCCAGCCCACCCGTTGCTGACCCGCTTCGGCCAGTGCGGTGGTCAAGGATGGTCCGGCCCCACTCAGTGTGTCGCTCCCCTATGCCTGCCAGGCCACCAACCAGTGGTACTCTCAGTGCTTGTAAGCGCGTGGCGTGGCGTAGTGGAGCGGTTGGTGACTTACGCTCAACGTTACCTCTCGTCGACAGTTTACTGTGGCGTAAAGTGTAGCTTGGTATCCCTCTTGCTGTAAATTTGTTCTGTGATTTCGTGTACGTTACCACGTACGAATTAAATTCTCTTGCATCTATATCTTGCTCTGAGAACAGTGGGATTATGTTAATTAATATGAATCTGAATTTTAACGAAACGTCACAGGCAATATCATGGGCTCTTGGAATTAGCTCCCCGATCGCTGGTAATCCTCCAGCTTGGTTAACACTGCTCCGTACCTGACCTGACCATTTATAGGTGTGGGAGTCTGGACACTCTGCGCACGCTGAAATGTTGTAAAGTGCAATCATACTTACTGGGGTCTGTGCTCTTCAGGAACGCCAGCGTCTAGTCAAGCCTCCAAGAGCTCCAAACTGGGTAGCGTCGAATGCATTGTAGCAATTGACCACCATAGCGACCAAAGCTAGCTACCACTATAGCTGTAGCTTCTTCCGTGATCGAACATTCCTTTATCAAACAACAGCTACTTGCAGATGGTGGCATGTTTCTCACTGTGATAACGAAATCGACATTCAACACCTTCGTAGCACAGCCATTTCAAGTACATAAACAGAGTGCTGCTTTCTTTCCCACCCAACTGCCCTCTGCACGAATCTCACACCGCAATGGACGAAGGGGTAAGCTCTCAGTAGAGGATTCAACTCCGTTGTCTGACAATGATATAGGTGCTTCGCTATGGACGAAATGTCCAGGACCAAGACACGGTTATAGATATGCTCGACGCCCTCAACGATGTCCAGACCTCGGCAAACTTTCGAATTCTCGAAGATGCGATATCAACACTTTATCGTTCCGTCACTGAGGAAACTAGCCCACAGTCCAGAGCAATGGCCAAATGTGCTTTGATAACGGCTCTGCTGACGCGTTTCGCCTGCAAAGGTTGGATGCGAGACATGCTCGACTGCTCTATCCACTTCAGCGGTGGTAATAGTCAGGAAATGGAATATATGGTACGCCGAAACCGCTCCACTGCAGAGTGTGACCGACTATTCTTGCCAGTTTCTTCACTGGGTGGGCGAAAGATCATTTACCAAGCCCGCCTCTGTCCAGAGCGCCGTCAAATTGGTCGAACGGTTTCGAGCGTCTTTCAACGCCGGCGATATCTCCGAGGCCATAGAGCTCTCAAGGCTCGAGAATGACATTCAAGACGAACGGGCGCTTTCACGTTTCTTAATCGCGCTGGCAAACACATTCGTGATACGATATTTGCGCTACGGAAAGTTGGAGGACTTGGGGGAGGCCGACTGGAGATTGCAGGATGCCAAGGACCTCTGCGAGAGTGGAGACCCATTGGTCTACCTCGCCACGCTGTGTTTGGCCCACATCAACTGGCTGAGGTTCACGGAATTGAGAGAGGGGCCTGGTTTGATGGAAACGGTGAGATACATCAGCGAAGCAGATAAAGAAGATCAGGAAGCTTCGGAGTTGTGTCAAAAAGGAAGGGCGATGGCGGATGGGGAGGAATCACAGCTTAACGAATCCGTATCACTCCTATCATCATCACTGGCGCTGCGACTCTGGCCTCATCCAAAGCGCTACGACTCGCTGTACTACCTTGCCGCCGCGCTTCTCCGGCGTTACCGACTTCAGCACTCTCTCGAAGATCTGGAAAGAGCGCACAGGATGCTTCAGGAAGCACTCTCATTCGTTCCCTTCCCATACCCTGATCGACCCACTGTTCTCATTAGCGCAGGGAGCGCTCTTTTACACCGATTTGCACACACCGGGGTTGAGGATGACCTCAACTCTTCCATCTCCCTTCTTGAAGAATCTCTGGAGATCCAGCCAGACGGACCCGATCGGCCCAGAACGCTGAACGTCCTCGCGTTAGGCCTCCATATTCGATCTGAATTGAATGGAGATTCTCGTGACCTCGAGAAATCTATCTCAACCTATCGAGAGTACCTGGCGTCAGAGGACACGGACGATAGTGATCGGTCGTATCCTCTCTTTTCTCTTGGCCATGCCCTAATGTCGAGGTTTAAGCAGCGAGGAGACCTCAAGGATATCGAGGAGTGTATCCTTCTTCATAGAGAAGGATTAGCGTTACGCCCCGCCTCTCATCGCAACAGAGCAGACGCCCTCACATCCCTCGCATACATGCTTCACATGAAAGATCAACGAACGGGAAGCTCATCAGGTCACCACGAGAGCTCCGTATTGACCGACGAAGCGCTCAAGATATTGACTACATCATCTCGAGCAGGCCACGACCTCTCAGAAGCGTTGTATCTCCGATATCAGCAGTCCCGCAATATATCAGACCTCGACGAATGCATTACACTTCGTCGTGAAGCCCTCCTGTTGGACAACAAACACCATCCAGATCGAACGCCCAAGCTCAACGACCTCGCGATCGTGCTTTCCCAGCGCTTCGAGGCGACACACGATGTCCAGGACCTCAGCGAGTGCATCTCGACTTACGAGGAAGCGCTCGCTCTGACTCCCGAGTCACATGCGGACCGCTGTGGATGGCAGGGAAACTACGCACGCACACTACACTCGGCTTTCATGCACACGCAAGACATCCAACACTTGGACAAATCCCTCGAGCTCTTCGAGTCCGCGGCAAGCTGTGTGACAGGATCTCTCTTTTTTCGATTGGAGATGGCCAACGAATGGGCGAGATATGGCAGGACCTACGTACCGCTTTCCGCCATGCGAGGCTACCGCCGCGGCATTGAACTCCTCCCTTTGCTGGCGTCCCTGGACCTTACCCTGGACCAAAGACAGAATGTCTTGGTGCACGTTCGCGACCTAGTGCGGAACGCCGTTCAATTTGCCATTCAGCATGGACAATACGAGGAAGCCGTCGTCTTCTTAGCCACTGGACGCTCGATATTCTGGTCTCAGTCCCTCCAGCTAAGGACGTCGGTCGACGAACTAAAGCTGGCCAACCCAACTCTTGCCCAGCGTTTTCGCGACGTTTCCCGAAGACTCGAGGAGCTGACAAATCGACCATCCAGTTCTTCTACCACGTCCTCCTTGGATGCCAACACACTACTCTCCGAACGCAATAGGCTTCTCACAGAGATACGCGCCAGCGACGGCTTCCAGCAGTTCCTCCTTCCACCCTCCTTCGCCTCTCTGAAG
>ML210296.1:0-60733 GCA_004369085.1 Coprinopsis marcescibilis
GTAAACGAGTGGCAGGTGTATGGGTATGTTGCTGAATATTCTGCAGCCTGCAGCTTTATACCCAGCACTGTTGGTGCCATGGCTGATCGGAAAACATTGCCATGGCCAGATATTTGCCTACAAATAGCCATGGTCAGCCCAAGAATAGCTATGGTCATCAAAAAAATGCATCACAATTCAGTTTATGGTAATAGTCGAGTCCAGTTGTCAGTAAGCGAGTATAGGGGAGTGTACAGTAGCCCTTAGTGGGCATCGGTGAGCTTCGGCGAGCCTGGCAGTGCATGTGGGCTGATCCCATCAGGGATCTATACCTGTGCATGTGTGGATGCAGCCTGCGAGTATGCATGGGGAATTTTCCGCGAAAAAGATGTCATACTCCTCATTTTCTAAGTACACAGAAATCGGACAGGCTCGCTATCTTAGTATAGGTCAAATACTGGAGCTATGACGTCTTAATCGCATTTTGTATCTGCGAAGTTCAATTGTGTGCACATCAACTTGAAGTAAGTACTACGTATGCGACACCTGTCACAGTCAGACTAAGTACTACATCTCCGGAATCGGGCCGATATACGTCTTCCCCATTGAGAAGCTGGACCCACACAACCATGCAAGTATATACACCAACCCGGCTTTGTGCACTGGCAGTTGCCTGAAGTTGCCTGCCAGTGCGCGTTGCTTATCACAACTTATGGACATCGACACCTTGCCACCGGAGGGGCTTGATACGGGCGAAGTCTACTGGAGAGATCGCTACGACTGGTTTCTAGAGCAAGGCTATCGTTTGAGGTCTCGCTTTAAGCCTGATTGGTCACCATCTTGGCTCAAGAACAAATCACTGTCTGTAGGCGCTGAGGATTACTTGAGCTTCAAGGTGGGTGGTCGAACAATAGGCGGAGCAGGCACCTCTAACGCACTCACAGCTGCCTGCCTTCAATGATGCAATTACTGTTAAAAACGACAAACACGTCGTGCTTAAACGCATTGACGAGCGGAAGTATCCTAGGGAAATCGACATCCTGCAGTATTTCAGTCGCGCAGAGATCGCTGCAGACCCTAGGAACCGATGTATACCTCTCCTTCAAGTTCTACAGGCCCCAGACGATGACGGCCATAGGATTGCTGTCATGCCCATCCTTCGACAATACGACCGACCAGAGTTCGACAGCGTCGGTGAGGTGGTTGACTTCATCAGGCAATTACTTGAGGTATGTGGTAAGATTAATGGTCTAGACACGAGGATTAATGCTGAGAAACCAGGGCTTTGTCTTCCTACACGAGAATCGCGTCGCACATCGGTCCGTATCTGATCTGATTACGCACACCTTCTTGGCTAAACGGCTCTCCAGCGATGTCAGAGTTGAGAACATCATGATGGATCCCAGTAGCTTTGGGTTTGAGAGATTCCATTTCTGTAGACCAGAGAAAACCTTTGATTACAAGCGCAGAGTTGAAGCTCAATTTACAAGGACTGAAAGGCAGCCGAAGTATGTTCTTATAGACTTCGGATTTTCTACTCAGTTCAAACCCGATGAAATGCCACCATTCGAGCGCCCAATGCCAGCAAGCGACCGCAGTCTTCCAGAGCTCGAGAACTACTACACACCCTGCGATCAATTCCTGGTGGACGTGTACTATGTCGGTAATATGCTGAGGATGGACTTCATAGATGTGCGTTTACAAGTTTTAATGTGCTTTTGTGAGCTGACCCATACAAGGGAGACCCCGAGGATAGGGTGCGAAAGGGTTTGCGGAGGTGTGAGTTTCTCCGACCTCTGGTGGATGCCATGATCAAGAAAAACCCAGAGGATCCAATTACCATGATCGAAGCGGCCAAGTTATTCGAAAAGATTGTCGGGGACCTCAGTGTTTGGCAGCTCCGATCTCGTCCCACCCCTATTCGAGGGAACGATTACTACGCCACAACGTCTTTCGACCGATTCAAAAAAAAGATGCTCCATTGGCGCAGAAAGCTTCGCTACATGGCTCGCGGAGTGCCCCCAATTCCCCACAGTTTCAACCATAGTTGAACCTCAAAGTACCGAACTGTAATGTCACTATTCCATTCATCTTGATGTCGTCAGGTCTTCCCGCTGTTCTGGCGACGAGTACACCATCGTCTCTTTGCTCTCCCAGTCACCCGCTGCCAAGGGATTTTCTGGCGAGGCCTACCAGAAGCTTGTCCGCCGCATCCAATACGGCGGTGATAAACGTCTCAACTGCACGGTACATGCTACAGATGAGCGTGCACTGCCTGTTCTGTTGCTGTCAACAGTCAGGCCGTCATTACTGAGCTACTGTATAACCACGACCACGCCGTTAAGTACACTCTGTAGAAACTTCAAGTGAGCCAAATCCAAACTCAGATTAGACTCAGACCGGAATCATCCAGCGGTTGCATGTTTTGTCTTCCTCCTACATTTCGAAAACGCACACCAAGGGGACATATTCGTTCTAGAGGCACCTGGCATGATATGTGCAGGTCCGACATAAAACTGGTACTCTGGCAGCACGATCGCAATCAAACCTACGGATAAACTGGCAACGAAACGTACCAATCTGGTAACGCACTCCGAGTTTATTGTCTCTTCTCGTGACTATAGCCGTCCTGCCGTAGAAGCAAGGAGGAGAAACCCGACCCCTCGTCTCGTAATCTGTCACTACCTTGATTTGTGTGGAATGATGCTTGTGCTTCCAGTGACGACTCTTTTGTCTCGTCCATCAACTCATCAGGAACACGTTCTCGCCGACTATTGTCTCTACCTGGGTACTGCATGACCTGTCTTAGAATAACGCGACCTGCTGCAAATCTCTCCTAATTAACTCCAAGGGCGGGACTATCTTTAAACTTCGGTTGCTACGCATCTGAAGATAATAGGAATGCTTCCTCCATTAATTGTGACTGGATGACTGGGAATGATCCCTGGCATCCTTCAAAAGGACGTGTACTCTTGCATTACCGATCCCTCACTGCGGCAGCGCCCAGTGTTCATTCCCTGCCTTTTCAGCCTGCAGCCCCATCTGGTTTAGTTCTCCTGTCCTAGGAAAGTCGACCTCTTGGCATTTCGTTGGTGTTGAATTATCGGTCAAATCTCTCCCTTGACGCCTTTCTGAATTTCCTGCATGCTCGAGAACCAGTACGCAATCTCTCAGTCAGATTTCCAGCGTACACCGGCATCGTTCAGAACCTACAAGCCAGCCGACGACCAGCAATCGAATGGAGTGGCACCCTCGGCATTCCCGCGCAGATTTCTCGCGGTACTTGCCCCTTTGTTATCCCTCCTCGCCAATCTCCTTTCATCCCTTTGTGACATCACAAAGCGTTGCTTTTCCAAGATGAAGCACATGCAGCGACCAAGACGGCATGGTAACTCAAAGGCCGCCAGTGCCACTTCCCCCAGGCCCGCTCTGCAGGAATTCAAAAATATATACCCCCTCCCATCGTCAAATGACTCTTCGGAATCTTTCTTCTCGACAGCTTCCCTTCCTCTCCCACCTCACTTCTTCCGCAATTCTTCATCAGCAAGGGCGTCCAGGACGAAAACGAAACCTAGGGGACACAAGAGATCGGACACCATGCCACTCCCGAGGAGCCCCTCCTTCATCCGTAAAATGCTTTCGATCAACTTTCGAAAAGACAAGGAGCAGCCAAACAAATCTGATCTCAGGAGCCGCAAGAACAGTGCACAAGTCGCGGTCGAAAACGTGTCTGATATCCGGTCTTCGGGGACTCATGGGTACACGGTGACCTCAAACACGAGAGTCTCGTCGGAATCAACCACTTCAACCGCGTCGGCGTCTTCCACTGAGTCCGGCATCGAATCTGACGCTACCCTCTGCGCGTCTGATGAAGATCTCCCCGCGTCCCTGCGAAAGTTCTCTATCCAGACCGAATACACCAGCAAGGTAAACAACTGCACCTACTCTTTGTTTTGACTTGATACTAAATATCCATCCACACCTTAGGTTTATCAACATACTGTTGTCACGTCGCCAGAACAGGAACCAATATTTACCAACGTCAACCCCTTCAACGTGCCACCCAAAATCGTGTCTCCTTCGGCGCGTTCCGCTCCCAGGAAAAACCCACGCCCGGCATACAAACTAAGCGACTTCCTCGCCACCAAAAGGGCTTCCGCCTTGATCATCCCCCCCGACCATCTTCATGCGACTGGATGTGGCCACGAACTCGATTCGCCCTCTTCAGACACTGACACTGAATTCGAAAACGGCAAAGGATTTCTGTACAGCTCAAATTGTGCTCGTCGTGCCTCATACAACTACGAGAGTGGTATCACCGCTTTGCCTATCCCGCCCTGGCATAGGCTGAGGAGAGCTGAAGTGGTCTTCGAACCTGAAGATTAGAATCTCAAACTTCAAACCTCGCCCGCACGCTTGAAACGTATGCACCCCCCACCATTTCAGGTGGGATAACGGGAGCCATGCTCCCTACTCCTTCTCACTTGGCGCAAGTTTCGCCATTTATCTGTGTGTCGAACCACACACTTCACGCTTTCTCGACCTATGTCCCTCATGCCCTACCCGACGAACTCTACGACCCTCTCACAGTTGACTGTGCTGGACGATCCGTATCCAAACCCCCATGATTATGCCGCACATTCAGCTTCATTGACCATCACTTGACATACCCTTTCAGCATTGCATCACTGTTCTGGAACAACTCGACATCATCTTGATACCATTCACTCATTACTTAGCAAAGTACCATGTTATCTCATCTGCATCACCAATCATCGTTTACCATCCATCCCTGAAGCACAGCATAATCAATGTAAACCAGCATAGCATCGTCACTTTAATCATATTACATTCATTTGACCGAAAACTGCGCTGAAGGAATTTAAGCACCATGATACACTGTACAATCTCTCTGACACAACAGCTTTCCACCGCTACACACGCTATTCAACCATGCACACATTCGTCGGCGACACGACAGCGAAGACCACAACACAAGTCGGACCCACATTCAGAGAGCTCGTACTAGAAAGCAGGAGCACCACATACGTGCTCCGACAAACAAACAAGGAAAATCACACCACAGCATTGTTACGACGATTGTCTTCATCCAATGCTTATGCCCGAGTCGTGGGTTGAACCTGCTGCGCTTCCCTGGGGATATGACCGCCTCTTCCACCTCCCCTTCGTCCACGACCGCCTCCGCCGCGTCGGCCATATCCTCCCCATCCACCAACATAAGCACCAGGGCCCATCAAACCAAGTCCACCAGGTTCGCCAAAGGTAGCCACGTTCTTCTCCCTCTCCTCCTCTCTCCTGTTACGTCCTCCTCCACCACCACCACCTCCTCCTCCACGGCCACGTCCACCACGGGCAGCACCACCACGGCCACTCTGCTCAGGCGCAGTGTTTGAAGAAAGGGTATCGAAGAACGACTTCTGAGGGTTATACGCGCCAGGTGCCTTCTCCTTTCCAGCCGCACCTGCAGGCTCCCCTTCAAGGGTCGCAGCACCGCTTGAGCTGTGAGCGGGGGCAGCTTCCTTGGGTGCAGCAGCAGCAGCCAACGCAACCTTGTCAAACTTGGCGTTCATGGTCTCGAAATCGAAATCGGTCTTGGGGACCTTGATCTCTGCGTTTGGAGCTGCGGCACGAGGTCCACCACCGCGGCGCCCTCCGCGGCCACCGCCTGCATGGTGGCCACCTGGGGCTGCGTTGGTGCCGTTGGAGACGCGGAGGTCACCGAGGGCGCGTTCGACGGTTTCGAGGGAGGCTGAGGCGGTTTGGACGGCGTTCGGGCGACGGGCTTGGGGTTGTTGTTGGTATTGAGCCGAGATGGGGATGGGTCCTGAGGTCGAGGTTGGGACGGGGGATTGCCCAGAGCCAGCGGGTTGGGTATGGGGTGCGGTATGGGGTACTCCTGCGCCTTGTATTTGAGGCTGCGGTTGACCCTGGGGGGGAGGACGGCCGATGTAACCGGAGGGAGGCTGCTGTTGCGGCTGTGCCTGTGGTGGCATTGCCGCTGGGGCGGGGGGCGCGTAGGGAGCATAGTTGTTGGCTGCCAAAGGAGCTGACGCCTGTGGGGGAAAGCGTGATGTCAGAATTGAGGTTCAAAAGCGAGGATGTAGAAAATGAGGAGGTCAGAAGGAAGGCAACGGAAATATCCACAGGGTTGTATGCGCTCTCGGATAAAATGTGTATTTACATCCGTAAATGCTTCATCATGAAGTCAAAGGAACGAGAGATGGAATCTGGACGCTCACCATTACTGCCGGGTCATCGTGGACGTTGCGCTGTTGTACTACTGGCTCGTCCACTGACAGATCCTTCACTTCTGCTGCCTTGAAGATGATGTATTGGTATGGTTCTGCGACAGGAGGAATATAGTCAGATGGAGGCCTAGTAGATCGCAAATGAGCTTTGAATGTAATTTTTTGTTGACAATGGTCTCCACTCACCGCCGCGACTCTGTGCCCATGGAATACACTGTTTTCAGGAAGAAGATTAGCTTGAAGGCACGAGACACAGCCTCGAAAAAGTCGAATACCATTGGAAAGCTGGATTGTCGAGGCAGCTGGGTCGATGCCTGCCAATATGCCTCGATACCGGACATCAGAGTGAGAAATAAGGGAAATAGGCTTCCTGTTGCAGAATTTCAGTATCCCAGCGCACGTTCAATGTAAATGGCGTACCCGATGAAACTGAGAGCCATGGAAAAGAAGTGAAAGGGAACAAGGATAAAAGGTGGTCGTTACTGAAAGTATAGAATCAAGGAAAATGCGAGCCTGGCTTGTCGCTGCGTGGTTGACGTGTTGAGCTTAAAACTCCGACACCAGGAGTGGAAGTCAAGTCTCACGCCCTGTATTATGCTCCTCGCCCTACAATCTCTCTGTTGTACCTCATCCTCCCCAATGATCAATCTCATTCTTCATCGTGTTCTATCGTTGAATACAACAATGTTGAAACCTAAAGGCTAATAATAACTGGCAGATGCTGCTATCAACTGGATCATACATAACAGAGGAGACCAGGCACGTCTTATTCATCGGAAGCCTACTGAAACGTTTTGACATCTGTGCCGCAGTTCGTTCAAAATAAGCAAGGCATGAATTACTACTGGTCGATGACTCGGAAAGATGCTTTGAAACTTTGAATACGTGGAGAACCTGTCAAGGTCAGCGGCATCCTTCATTTGTCGGCCTTCACGGTGACGCCGTGTTCTAAGAGCTTACGTCTTGCTCAGTCGCTCCGATAGATGGGCTTTTTCAATATATATTGGAGCAAAACATTGTTCCAATCGACATCGCTACCCTCTCCTGAAACTTAGGATCCGCTGACGCGTCGAAAAAGAGTTTGCCGGTTTCAACAACTGCGCAAGTCTATGCTTGCATGCACTGCAGAGGGGTGCTTATCACGACGCTTTCTTGGTCCCTGAAACCCTCCAAAAAGACTCACCAGATACTTAACAGTGGCTTGTGTCCGTGCCATCCTGCTGTTTTCTCTGACGCTGTCTTTCTACACCTTTAACACTTGCAGCTTCGGTATCTTGGCCGGTTAAATGCATTCAGTTCAAGAATATCGTGACTTAATTCAATGGACAGCGTTGCATCGCGCCTGCTCGGTGAGTCATTCTTTACTATGGTCGATCTCTTCAGCGCTCTAAACTCTGACTTGTACAGTATATGACTAGTAAGCCATCAGCATGATCGTACAAGTGTACCGCTCAACGATACGTGGTAGTTGGTAGCTTCGCAGGCCTGGTGCGTGTCTTCTCCGTCGAACGCATCCCTTATCTTATACACACTCCCAGATTGCCGATTATTTTGAGACTTTCGATCTTGAGGTAATGCGAGTATAATTATTTCGTTGCTGCCTAAACTCAATCACCTCCAAGGTCGCCTATATCTGGCCTTCGCGACGGTCACTAGTCAAAAGCATCTACTTCACCTCAAGATATATGGTGTTCTTTGACATCCCGATAGCCATCTATTGCAAGTCTCTTCCAACTTTTGCCAGGACTCGACAGTTTACACCTCTGATAGACAACTGCGCTTCAAAGATCTCCCCCCAACTGTGTCATTTCGCCTTAGTCACTTCGACCGGTGCGTACACCCTTGTCTATATCACAGCCTGGAATCATATTAATAGGCAATTACAGTGAGCGTTATATTCGGAACCATCGTTTCTGAAGGTCTGAGTACTTCTTTAATCTCGCTCTTCCTTGGCTGAGCGTTCATCCAGCTATTCTGTTCTTGCGGGTTTCTGCACTCGCGGGCTCGAAACGCAGTATGAATACATGCCTGTCCATCTACTTTGCAGTGGGTCCTTCAAAATACGTGTCGGGAAGCAAGCTCAACAAATGTGCAGTTCTCGGTGGCATGCCTGATAGCTGCCTACATATGGTTCATCACCAGTGTCAAACGCAAGCCTTTTTGTCGCCATTTCCTCGCAAATTTCAAAACTAACAAAAAATCCCACTAGTTATACCATCGCCTTTGCCGCAGCTCATTGGGTGCCTGGCTGCTGAAGCGTATCTCACACCGATTACAGTAGGATTTGTGATTATATTGGTAAACCAATTTGGTCCGCACATTTTATCTGCATGTTGGATGCGGAAATACTTAGATCAACTACAGTTGCAATGGGACTTAGCCTATGGCTTGGATACCGAAGACATCGACACTCGAAGAATTTCCCTTTGATCAGCATTTTCTATCGGGACAGTACTGGGTACTTCATCTTCTTATCAGGTGAGCGCATTCAGTGCACCACTACTCACGATTGACTCATGTGTCATGTTAGTTATTTCTGTGGTAAACGTTGTCATCTCTGTCGGTGGTCCTGTGCGTATATCCCACCTGATTTTCGCCCTATTACAATCTCATTTTTGTTCCTAGCCTCAATCCAGGCATTTCCTCACGATGTACGTGCTTCCCTTTACTTTGAGCTCTCCTTGTGCTTAACGCATGGTTACAGACCGCAACGGGTACTGAACTCGTGCATCTCGACGCGGATGGTTCTACACCTTCGCGAGGCGTCTAGGACTGAGCTAGGACTTACTGTCCAAGGTCATGTTCCATCAATTGTCTTCGCTCGCAGCGATGCCTCTGAAATAACGACAATACACTCAGTCGCTTGAACGGTGGCAACCAGGGTCGGGTGGAGAAACGGGATAATCTATATTGCTGGGCTGGAGCCTTGCTTGCCCAAGGTAATTCACATTCTATTCTGACGAAAGAAACCGAATTCCTAATACGTATTGATTCGCTCTCTTGACCCAATTACCATAGGACTGAGGCCAACATGGGGCGTTACGGCAATCTATGACAAAATTGGAACTCTGGAGCTTAGTCGTCAGTGCGGGTTTTTGATCGATTCATCGAACCACAGTGCATACTGCGACGAGGTCTTTGGTACAATGCATCACAGCCCTGACATCGAACTTTGTTGGTTGCGTGAGTGGGGAAATGTTATCAATCTGCTGGAGTTCGTCTCGTAATTTTATGATACTGCGCATATGCCCACTATTAAGCCGAGTTTCCATGGACTTGAATTCTGTTTCCATCTTTCCCAACGCTTGGAGTCTCTCCACATGCCAACGTCGCGTCCGTGTCTGAGCCAACGATGTCTAACCAGCATGACATCGAGCTGCAGGGTCTCGTCCTTGCAAAGGCATATTACGCTAACTTTGTAATGTCCATTTTTGCTGCAGGTCCTGCTCTCCCTTGCTTGTACTCCACAAACTGGCTTCGTTCTAAACAACATTCATCCTCATAGGTGTACAATGCTTCATGGCACTTTATTGTCTTGCTCTCTTCCTTGGACTCCCGGCTGAGAAGAGGAAGGGACGCACCCTATATGTGGTGACTGGCTGCATAATCTTCGTGGTCTACACCACTGCTGCGTGTATGGATGTCAGCGAGCTGTTCGATCGATTGTTCGAAACTTCAAACGGAACCGATTTTCTTGCTAGACCTTTTAGAGGAGGAGATGAAGGGTATCCATGGACGACTTATGTTGGGGAAATCTGCGTTCTGTTGCTATTTTTGCTCGGAGATGGGCTTCTGGTGAGTGTTGTTCGCGAACTACATCGTCGGCATCTTATTTGGCTCATTGAGTAAATATCAGCTCTATCGATGTTTTCTCGTTTTGTCTTGCCGGTGGCTCTTAGTCCTTCCAGCATTGACTTACTTGGCCACGTCAGGTGCGATACATCTTGCAAATACACAATGCACATCCATTCAAACCCATCCAAGTTCTTTATACATACGACATCACGATCACTGTGACTGGCCAAACCCGCAGCGTCAGGCTCCCATCGTCCATTGCATGTATCCTCAACGTCGCAACGAACGTGACTCTCACATCACTCATCAGCTTCAGACTCATCAAAGCGCGCAAACAACTGTCTAAAGTACTTCCATCGAACGGCCTTCGCGTTTACCACGAAGTTACCACCACACTCATCGAATCCGCGCTTCCACTAGCCGTGTTCGGTGTCGCATACGTTGCGACGATCATCCCTTTCGGGTCCATGTCTGCAAGCGACACCGGTACAGAGGTCATTGTGAGAGTTATTCCCGCTCAAGGCACGTTTGGGCTGCTTTACTTTGCTTTCCTGGTACGTATTCCACCATCAGCAACTTTGACGATGATGGTGGCTGACTTCTGTGCATTGTGCAGGCGATCTCACCTTTAATGATAATATTCCGTGTCGTTACCGCAAAGACCCATACTTTCACACCGACTACGACACATTCGCACCCGATAGTGTTTGCGCAGATAGAGTTTTCTCAGCACAGTTCACAGAGTGGGGGTGATTGGAGAACTTAAGGCACCAGGGTCCGAGGGATTCGATGTCACTGGTAATGGCCCTAGGGAGCTGGGAACTCTTTACAAGAGATATACTACTACTCACCTATGACTTTGATAGGTTTTCATTGACAAATTTGATAGCTAGAGGACTGTGTGTCTGGGGCGCCTAATCATGTAAGGCCGCTGCTACCTGTTCCTCGAGTAGAAAGAGAAGCCATTCCGAAATTCTTATGCGCCTCTTTAGGACACCATTTCTTATATTGGATGCATATATCTTTGAAAAATTTGGTCCCTGAAGTAGGGCAATAATACGTAGGATAAAGAGATGAATGCAGGCGATAAGATATAGTTATTAAATATCGCAGCTCATGGCCTTGAAAAGAAGACGGATAAA
This sequence comes from Coprinopsis marcescibilis, assembly GCA_004369085.1. Taxonomy (NCBI): domain Eukaryota; kingdom Fungi; phylum Basidiomycota; class Agaricomycetes; order Agaricales; family Psathyrellaceae; genus Coprinopsis; species Coprinopsis marcescibilis. Next base: position 11,186 of record ML210296.1, read on the forward strand.
ACCTCGGTTCGTGGGGTAGTGATAAAACTTCGCAATGCTGAAGCACCGTGCCCTTGGTGAGCTTGAGCTCTACGGCTACCCCAAAGCACTGCCAATGGCAGAGTATGTTGAGACATTGCCAGCGGGAACAGGAGCGTGAAGTGGGCTCGTTATTGTCGGTTGGTAGCACAAGGTTGACGTCGCCGGCGCCTGTCCAACTGGACCACTACATTCAGCTTTACCCCTAGTTCCACTAACAGCGAAGCCTCCCGAGACCTTGCTGACGCGAGGAGGATTGATATTCCTGCTTCTGTCATAGAGGGCTGGATGGGATGAAGTCGCGGGCGCCTGTCCTGATCGAGAGTTGCCATTGTATGGGTTGTTCAAAAAGGCAACATTGCGGTTTGAGTTGGACGCATTGCAAGGTGTTCCCGACATTCTGGAAGACTTGTAGTGTTCTGCAGATGGCTGTACTTGAGCTCAGATGCCCGAATTTCTGGTGGTATTTATGCCTCTCAAGCCTAGCCACGACCGTGTCGGACAGGTGGACGATGACCAATAACATTTCTGAACGTGATGGCACTGGCTTCAGAGAACCCTCTCGCGCATTCGATAAAGCCATCAGCAAACGTTGAGCATTGCCGACTGTTTCCACTGGCATGCTCCATGCGTTTTTGTGATTTCCAGAAAGATTGGTGGAGTGCTGCCAGGGCTGACCTAAAATTTAAAAAAGTCGCGTTGGTTAACAGTGGGCTAAATACACCAGCATATTAAGATGCCCTAATTTTGTTAGCTACGTAGCTCGAGATTGAATAGAACCGCCAGCGGAAGGGAACGTCGAATCGCGATTTGGACTGTCACGCTGCAAGCCTTTTGATGGTACATTGATTGAACTTGACATCAAACCAAACATACTACGCCACTTGCTTTCGACCACCATTGTGCTCGGTTTGCCGAGACCTGAAGCCTGTGGGATATACCGTCTACGTACTTACTGAGGCTTCGTGCATGGGACAGTCACCTTCACAGGCGCCAAGACGTTTCACCTGTTGCACCTCGAACAACCTTCGACAAGGTCGCCTGCCCAAATAGCAAAGATATCGAGGATTCGGAGCCTGCATATCGAGTCTATTGGCTGACGACAGGCACACCTTCAAGCAACAGCAGAGCTTTTGTCAAATCCGACTTCATAACCAGGATGTTGGCTGATGAAGGTTGGGTCAAATCGCTCTACGGGTCGGTAGAAACAGCTGCCCTGATCAACAGTTACCTCAACAAGACTCCGCTCTACAAAGATGGCAGATGGACAGGACTGGGTGCTGTGATTACCTCTAAGGAGGATATTCACGAACCCATGTTCGAAATCGTCGAAGATATCTTGACGAGCTTTCCGCAGTAAATCCAAACCATCATCGTCGATTAAGGACATCAGAAGCTGGCTCACCGCCAAAACGGACCTCCCTTATATCGAAGATGAAGAACAGCAACATACACGTCGCCAGGTATCGTTATCACTGGGACTGGGCCGCCATTGGCATACACTAAAAATGCACCTTGCTACGGGTGCCCTCTTGTGTTGTGACAGTGAACTTGATTCCAAGATTGGTGATGTTATGGAGCACATCCGACATCTGGCTGGGTATGTCAGGTACGTACCCAGCGCAGACCTTATTCAATTTAACCATGACTGACAGTATTTATAGACAAGTGCATGCTCATCAAGGGAGCCACGACTTCGCGCGTACCATGGTTCTCTCCCAATCCCGTGCTCGTCTGTTCCATTTCGACAAGAGCGGCATCCTCTATTCCAGCCCTTTCGACATTCATACCGATGCTGCTCTGTTCGTGCGATTAATACTGGTGCTTTCTTTATCAACACCTAAAGAACTCGGCTTCGATCCCACACTGGAAGGCTGCGAAAAATGGGAAGAATGTCGTTGGCACCCTTGTCGCTCCTGGTAAAAATAAGAGCCTTGTTAATTATACCATCGTCCGGGACAAGCCTAGCTTCCAGCGCTACAGTCTGTTAGGACGGGTGAAAGTGGCATGGAGAATCGTTGACGAAGATGGGAATAAACTCTTGGTCAAGGATTCGTGGCAGGCACCACCCTCCTCAACGCAAACTCCAGAGCATAAACCGCTCAAAATGGCTAGTAATCTGACGGGTGTGAGTCGGGTGATTGCCTATGTAGAAGAAGAAGACCACCGCGATACTTTAACCCTCCGTGGACTAAAGTACATCGCTAACATTGGACATTCTTTCGAATACGGGATGAGCTAATACAATCATTATAAGTCACCGAAGGCTACACTCCGTTAATATTCTGCATCGCGACATAAGCATTCACAATGTCCTACTTGGAAAGCCTGACGCGCCCTCGGGCTGGCGCGGTATATTGATTGACTTGGATATGGCTGTGAACTTGTTGGAGACAGAAAATGACCATCCGCCCGCCGATTTCAGGACTGTGAGTCTTGAAAACAGCTGATCGTCAACTCGCCACTAACCTTTTAGCTGCACGGGTCAACGATGGCGCTTAGAAGTTATGATCCGAAGCACAGCCCATGTATGCTCACACAGGATTACCTTGACGATAAAGAGTCTTTCTTCTATCTGATGACCTACCTTGGAATGAGGTACACGGAAAATGGAGAGACTCGCAAGGACGTTGATAGCGAGATCCTGCTTTGGAACCATGAGGAGGCAAGAATCTCTCTGATGGCGAAGAGAGGATTCCTCTGCGGTCGTTGTATACTAGGGGAATCTCTCATAGTTGTTTCCAAACATTGGAGCAAGCTTTTCACCGGCATCCTAATCAATTTGTACAGTTTCATCAGTCAGATCTACAACGAAAGATTAGATATAATGGACGGCTGGTCTAGCACGAATATCGAAGATCTTAGAGATGGATGGCAGAGCCACTACGAAACTGTCCTCCAGATCTTCTCCGGCCCTCTTGTACAGCAAGAAAAGGAAAGGGCCAAGAATGCTCTAGAGGAAGCTGGGCTCGATGTTATCGTCGCCCCTTCTTTACAGGCTCCCATGGCTGATAGGAAGGCATCTGCCTCTCAAACGAGCCACAATATAATCAAGTCGTCACTTGCAAGAAAGCGATCCCCGGAAGAAGAGGAGTCTGCGCACAATGGCGAGAAGTCGCTTTAATCTGCTCCAAAGCGACTACGCAGATTCAGTCGCGTAAAATCGCGCCCACTATCGTTGCATGGCCAACGCGCTTAAATTTTGTTCAAGAACACGAATCTCTTGCTAAATGTATTTTATCTATCATGATGGGGGTTTTCTATTGTATTGTTTCAGACTGATAACTTGAACTTTGTATCATATTCGCTATCCGGCCATGTACCGCTGTGCTCTGTATGTCGATGAGTCACATATGGTTTTCGGGTGCATGTTGTTTACCCGCACGCGGCACACTGAATGAGGGAGCAGAATCCTTCGCCGATCTATGCGCCACTTTTGCGTTGCCTCCTGCCACTATAGAATTGCCTAGAGCTGCTGAGGTGCGAAGCTTGAAGCTTGAAGCTCCATTTTGGCGCGTATAATCCATTGCGTTTACCACGAAGGTAAGTACCACCCACCACGCGTCGAATTCGCGCTAACACTAGCCTTGTTCGGTACCGCATACATTGCGCGATGATCATCCATTTCGGCCCTCGGGCCCATGTCCGCGAGCAAAATCGGCACCCAGGCGATTGTGAAAGTTATTCGGACTCAAAGCCTCAAGGCCCTTTGGGCAACTTTACTGTAAGTACTTCTCTGGTATATCACCATCAGTAGAGATAACCGCAAAGACCCATGCCTCGACACCGATAGAGTTTGCTGATCCTCCACAGAGAGCTGCGAAGCGCTTGCGGGACACCTGATGATACTGACCGAGTCTACACGAGGTTGAGCAGTGTTGAACCCGCAAGGTGCCATGAGGGAAGGATATTACCAGCGCTTATAGTTATGGAGGTCATGAATAGTCATAGACTACAAGGACAGATTTCTCGAGTGAAGAGGATAGCTTGTGGAGTGCGGAGGTCAGAAGATGGGCGTATCAATGCGCATGTGGCCTCTGGCATATTTCAACAATCCAAACACTCGCCTGTTCTCCCCTCACACACTCGCAGTACCGTCATTAACAAAATCGCCTAAACGGAATCATTCCCTTTTATGCAGCCGAGGAGACCTTAAGATGCTCCACAGAGGATCGACCCTTCCTTTCGAGGCTCCGTCCACGCTTGCCATGCACAGCTGTGGAGTCTTTAGGCTTTTTGCACGTCCGCCCGGTCTTATACCCAAAACGGGCATCCCGATACATCAGCCTGCATTCGGACACAAATCCTTATGTGGAGTTTGTACTGAAACTTACCCGCGTGTGATTCCAGGGCCCAGGCATCAGTAAGTACATAAATGCACGTAAGGACGCCGCTGGATGTGTCTACAATCCTAACAGCGAGACATCTTTCAATCGCCTGCGGTTAGCGCCCGGGTTTCCGAACAGAACGCCTTGTGTCCCAAACGTAAATACGCCGTGTAAGTATGCAGTTTGTTTTCTCATGCTAAGGGGTTGGCAGAGATAGCATCAAGTAATTCGGTGCGAGGTAATTTTAAGCGCCCGGAGTTGGCGGGCTACAGATGGCCTCGGCGGTCTCGTCGGTCGAGAGGGTGTTCGATTCAGCCAGCGGAGTGGCGCTTGGAGGCGGATAAGGGGACCAAGTTCTCCCTTATCCTTATCCTTATCCTGCGCTGAGAACGGAATTCCAATTTCATTCATATGTTGTCAAAATGGTAACGAAATCATTGTCCGTGGCCGGTGGATAAATGGAGGGATGAGGTAACGGCTTGGTCGCCCTGCTTTTGCCTGTCAAGGTCGGACTAATTCTCCCCTTGCATCAGATAAGTAGCTTTTTCCATGGAGAAGGGTTGGATGGTACTTAAGCACGTACGTTTTGGGATGTGGATGGAATATTATTCATAGCGTACTGCTTGCGCTTGGAAACATATGCCAGTGGCGGCAGCTAAAAAGCTCATGGCGACATATCAAATTATGGTGGCGAGACAGGCTGAGGTACCTGTATCAACCTGTATCTTAACAACTTTAACTTTTACCGAGTCGTCAGTGGTGCCCAAGTGTGCAGTTGCAAGCCCGGGTCGTTACGCAGCAAGTACGCACCCTTGGCACGTTCCTGTCCAAGTGGAATTCATTAATTTATTTGCCCCACCTTGAAGCCCCTAGAAGGGCTGTATATACCATAACATACGCGGACAAGGACAAACTTGGAATAATAAGCTGAATAGAACGGAGGAATGCGCTCGGCAAGACTCACAGTGGCTAAGGGACGACGTAACTGACTAAATAAGCAAGTACATAGGTACTGACGTGTAAGTAGCTAAATCTGATGTTGTTCGTCGCCGTTCCCAACAACCTACCGTTCATCCTGTCAGAAGGAAGTCGGACAGTTTCAGTCTATAATTAGATTCCCAAGTTTTTCAACAACTCGAGATAAGGAGACAAGGAATCGATGCAACGCCTGTTTATGGAAAAGTTGAACATTGCCGCGTTGCGTTATTGACATCGCGCATACTCACCTTCAGCATCAATTCAGCATAGTATGTCCTATCAATCGTGTTCATTCAAACATCCGTTGATTGATAGTGTGGATATTGGCTGACGACTGTAACAAATCAAAATGTACATATCATGTATCCAATTCATTCAATTCAAAGCACATACTGTATGTCATAGCAGCAGCAAGTCTAAAGATTCTGGATCTGAATTATCAACAAGGTCTCAAGTCCAACACCAAAACACCAAGAAAAATGTACTACATACATTCAACCACACAAAGCCAAGCGAAATGGTTTTAAAAATAAGTTGTAGCATATACGACATTGGACAAGCTGCAGAGCAAAAGTGAGTTAGGTGAGCGGCGGTTCGCCAAGTACAGATTTACAAAAAGAAGGGACGGATTGTCGAATCATGAACGGTGGGTCTCGACATCATATTACAATAATTCATGGCCAAGTAAACTATGAAGAAGGGGCAGGGATGTATGTATGTATGTAGGTAGGTAGATGGTTCTGTGAAGATGTGAATGCAAAAGAGGGAACCCGATGCAAGGATGAGAAGGAAGCCAGGCTGACAGAGAAGTTGAACGTGGCGACATGAAAAGCGGGCAAGAAGTTATAACACGCTTTCCCAACCGCCTCATGTCCTACACGCTCCGACCTTGAGTTCAAAGCTTATGCCTCGCTTGACCTTCAGAAGCACATTACTTGCATGAAAATGAACTGGAGCCGTGACAAACGTGGGTAGGATTCGAAGTGTGATTGAAGGGTGGATGGTGGATGGAGGAAGGATCGAAGGATAGAGTCAACAGTCATGGCGCGAGGTGAACGAATGTGTGAAGGGGAACGAGGACAAGGAAGACGTATGAGTGGATAGAGACGTTGAGTTGAAGTCTTGCATCATGCCCCAAACGCGTCCAAAACCCAAAACGATCGACGCGACGCCGCCGCCAAACGCACCGGGCCCGCCATCCATTGCCAAATGCACCAACACCGTCAGCCCACCACCGCACTACGCCGAACAATGCTTCCACATCTTGACATAATCTACCACCATCGCGCGGTCCTCCACTTTGGTGCCCCAGGTCGGGTACCACTGCGCTGCCGCTCTCCAAAAGTCACGCATAGGATCTACGCAAAAAAGAAAAGAGCGAGGGCAATCAGCTTGCGTTCACAACTTCACAAAGACAAAGACAAAGACAAAGACAAAGGCGCATATATGCTATGCGGCCGATGCAGATTCTTGAAATAGTAGTACTCACTGCCAGCCCCGTTCAACCACGGCTTATCACCCTGCTGCTCCGGGAACCACCCGTTCGTGCCTCCAACAGCCACATTCAGAATCAAAAAGAACTCTTGGTCAAACGGCGTGGCGTTCGTGCCGTTGGACCAGGGGTTGTGCAGCTGCGTCACGCTCTTGCCGTCGAACACCGTGGCGGGCCACTTGGCGCGGTTGAAGAACGGTTTGTCGAACCGCAAGTCGAGCAGAGTTTGCAGGCGCGAGTCTACATAGATTCGGCTGTTGTTGTAAAGGGGATAAATATATTAGTTAGAGGGGGTTATGGGGGATAGAAGGCGAGGGACGTACAGGAAGTCGGGCGTCCACTCGAGAGCGTAAGTATGGAACTTGTCGCCGAACGACTCGCGTTTATTGGACCACCAGCTGTAAGTGTTTTCTACCCCGTTCAAGCCCGGTGCGGGACCCCAATTAAGCGAGCCTTGCACATAGTTTGAGCCCCTATGGATGGAACAAGATTCGAGTCAGCATACATCATGCGTTTGCTGCTGCAAAGGGGAAAGGACGCACCGAGCTGTGTAGCGCAAGTTGTTTCCGCGGGATTCGACGATATCAATTTCACCTGTTAGGAATTTATCAGAGGAGCGTCAGGGGTGAATGTGAGAAGTGGACCTACCGCTCATTGGCCATGGTCCGTATACAGAGTCCTTGGGCAACATCCAGAGCGCAGGCCAGAGCCAGTCACTGAAGAGCATCCAATAAGCCTGTTGATACAGTGGAAAGGAAGGAGAAACGACGTACCCTTTCGGCATCTTCGCCCTAATCTCCACGCGTCCGTAGCGAATGCTAGCACTGTTTATTGTGGTCAAGCGTGCGCTCTGGACAGGGTTGATGATAGCGCCGCTGGTTGCATTCGAAACTTTGCTGCAAGCCCTGGTGTACCCCTCAACGTCAAATACCCGTTCGTTGTTGACAAGGACGTGGCCTGCGTCGGGCTGCGTCAGGTTGAAGGTGCAATCGGTAATGTTGTACACGGCCTGGTCGAGCACTGCATCCATGCCAATGTTGTCCGAGGTGAGGGTGGGCACAATGTACAACTTGCCGTCCATCACAAACGAGTTGTTGACTGAGGACGTTGTCATTTCGAATTGTCCGTTACTATACGCATTATCAGTATATCTGAAGCAATAGCAGACAAAAAACGCACCCAAATCCATCCATGGTAACCTCCCTAAAGAACGTGCCGCCCTCCCCAAACACAGTGTCTGGATTGCTAAAGTCCTGGTCAAGCACGATGCACAGCGGTTCCCTGTCCAGCTGCACGTTCTTCACCGCGAAAAAGCACTGGACTGCCCCACCCGCAATGCCCAAAAACGCAATGACATACACGATCCAGTACGCAAACGCCGCGCGGGGGTTCTTGACCTCTTTCCACGGCTTCTCGACCACGGTGCCTTCAGGCAACATATGGCTCTTCATGCGTCCGGCCTTGTGCTTGAGGACGGAGCCGTTGGGGTTGGGTGTTGTTGACGTCGCGGGGACGCCATAGATGCTGTTGGCGCTGGCAAATGCGAGATTGGAGATGCGCTGGGAGGAGGAGCGGGCAGAGCTATAGCCGTAGGTCGGGGGGCCACCGAGGGCACTGACGGTGTGGGTGCTGTCGCGGTAGTTGAGGATGGAGCGCGGGAGGTGGTTGGGCCCGGCGGGGAAGGAGGTTGTGGAGCCGGACGGGCTGAGGGGGGGCCGGATGCTCGGCGGACGGCTGGAGGCGGGGGAGGCGAAGGGGTCGCTGAGGGTGGAGGAGGCCGTGTTCGGGCGGGTGGTGGAGTAGCTGTTGGTGGAGCTGTGGTGGTTTTTGGCGGGCGCGACGCTGCTGCTCGTGATTGCCACCGGCTCCAGCTGGATCGAGTCCGAGTTGGTGCTCGAGTTGGACGAGGACTTGGTGTCGCCCTTTTCGGTGCTGCTGCCGCCGATGTGGAACGACATCTTGGAGCAGGAGAGGTGGAGAGAGAAAGGAAGGGAAGGGTCTGCTAAAGAAGGGCTACGAACGAGAGCAATGAAAGGAACGTGGGGGCCAAGTAACAAAGAAGCTGAAGAACTGTTCGCCGATTCGTCGGTGCGTTATAAGATTGATCCAACCCAACAGTCCAAAGTCCTGACCTAAAACGATAAGCGAGTAAAAATAACTCGAGGTTTGTTTCCCTAATCGTTCGAGCTGGCTGTCAACGGTTTGGTTTCCCGGAGATTGTATCCTCTAGCCGAGGTGATGAAACAGCACGTATCGTTTGGGAGGAGGATAATAGCCTAGAGGTATTCCTGGGCGGCAGTTGCAGCGGAGGGAAGCCAAAGCCCGCAACCTACAAGTCGCCAGGTTTTAAACATCTTCTATCGATGCACGACTGTGCGAGGCATAACGTTACCCAGCTTCAGGGGACGACCCAGATCCAAATCGCACTATCCCACCAAAAAAGAATTACGAAATAATAACTCTAGGCGCAAATCTCACCAGGAAGGACGAAGAAAAAAAACGGCCATCTGAGATTTCGTCCTGGACGACAGTGGTGGGAAAGGTTCAAGAGATGATTCGCCCATCGATCAATCAGAAAATTAATAGATTACAGGTTGACTTGTCCCCAGTTGGAACTTGCAAGTCTTTGTTGTGCTCTAGAACTCTGCAGAGTCTTATATTATTGAGGTCAATGGTTCTGATTCAACAGGGATAAGGTGCGGCTCGTCTTACCCGCCTCCCAAGTCAAAAATAGATAGATACTCACACCTTTCAGATCGGACTCGTCATGGCAAGGGTTAAGATAGACTTTCTGGCCCGGCCATCGAGCTTCGAGCTCCACCTCTAGCAGATTCTGCAGCCGCTATCAAGGTACCTCCCACAGCCGCTCGAGTCTCCACGGCGAAACCACAGCGCACTGTTCCGGCGAGGGCACCCACTGGCAGCGCAAACCCACACCGAGGCTCAAGCCGCTTCCATTCCTTTCAAAAAACCTACGACAGCCCATTCCGTGATGCACTTAAAGTCCCCTCTGCTTCGCAGGGCTGTTCAACGTTCAGTTATCAAGCCTGAAAGTAAATGATAGATGGATCCAGCAACGCATGCATGATCATCCAGACAGACAAGCGAGGGAGACCGTTCTGATACTCCGATGTCACTGAGTTGCGTAGAGTCTTTCATCTATTCACAGGGAACAACAACACATCGAAGCTGCATATTGTGGAGCTCATCCTGGGGTGCTCGTGAGTATTGCCAGCCGACGGAACTCTAATAGTGGGTGCAGCGCATTAACGGCTCATAAGGTACATGATACCCATCCAACTCGAACCTTGGGGCTTTCAATTGACGGCATACGTGTTCTTTGCAGCACCATCATCATAAAGAGCAATAGCTGTAGCATTAGTGGTACTTTAGCACAGAGGCGAACTTAGAGCGGAACAGATATGCCAGAAGCATCGGAGGACAGATTGAGGGGGCCTCGAATCTCTCGCTCTCTCGGTATCTCGGTAATCCATTCGCTCCACCCCCAGGAAGTTGAACAGGTACGCCCCTGGGTGCGCACATTCCGCGATCGAGTCTGCCGGCGAGTAAGTAGCAGGACACTAGATCAGCGGAAAGGGCGGGCGAGGAGAACACGATTCCATGGCTTGGGGAACTGATATCCATCGTTGCCGGCCCTTTCAGATAAGAACAAGTTAAGTACAACTTCTTTTTCATATCTGCGGGTAAATTTGCATATCTGGGGTTAAGTGTATGTATAGGTATGGCCTGGTATGCATCTGGTGCATAATCTGGATCAACTGGCACAGCTCGGAACTTGGAAGAGGATTCTAGGGCCTGAAGATCCAGAGATCATCGATATCATTGTTTGCGGTTCCTTGTCTGGAGACCTCGTGCTATGTTGGGTGGAAGGACTTCGATTCGCGTTTGTACAGAGTTCAAGTGGGTCAGCTGGCCTGGGTGCCATAACTGCGAGTTGGGAGGTAATACTAAATGTACATTGTCCCAGTCCAGGGAAACAACTGAACATTTTATATACTTACTGCATACTATGTACCCCTGCTATAGACGTATCCTGTTCACACTGCTCTGCGCGTGGCCGTGGCAGCGAGTTCATAGCCCGTGGACACTAGTCACTCTAACGCCCCTGCCTCCGAGTCCTCAAACTCCATCATTCCCTCAAGGCTGGGCACTGTCGCATTATTGATTGAAGGCAAGTCGATTGTTCGAGACTCGGGTACCCGACAGCCCCCTCGTTCGGGGAATTCCCAATCATGTCGACGTCAGACATGGCATCCTATGGGTGTGTATGTTTTACTGGTATTAAGTATTGGTACAATTGGTACAAGATTACTTATATTGGTGATTGGTGTCATGTACTAGGCCCTCGGGTCCACCGAGTCCAGCGGACCCACCCCTTGAATTCTTCCGTCCTTCCATCTTCTGCGACGAACCTGGCTTCCCAGCTCCCTTCTTTGACTCTAGCATCGTCAGAACCAGTCACAAGTGGAGTCCCGGCGAACTCTAAACTATTAAAACTGCAGTCGAACAAGGAAAGAAGTACAACTCCGTCAGTCCGTGCGTAAGGCACAGAGACTCGGATTCGGAGTAATTCTCTGGGGACAAACTTCGGGTGCATGGTGTGTATGTAGGAGTGTGTGGACGGATGAATTGGATATGTCAGCATCTGCATCTGCTTGTCTGTGTCCGTGTCCCTGTCAATCTCTACAAGCCGCATCATCAGATTCGATTCTTCAAACTTTGGACATATATATTCCTACTACATACTGAAATGCACATGCTTCAACCAGCCTGTGGAACTTAACGCCCGGATAAGGGACAAGGATGAACGATGTATGTACACTGCGGAACGGAGAGTTATATTTAGACGCGCGGCGGTGGGTTTGTGCCTGCCTTGGATATTGAGTCTTTTTGTTCGGAATCAAAGTTCCAAGGGACGGCGACGGGCGTGTGATGGCAGGTGGCACTGGACAGGTCTTAAGCGGCGGGTTCACGTGCAGGCAACGTGGTTGGTGCATGGCTTAGGCGGGTTCCTTTCGACGTCGCAGGTCTCAAGTGTTGTTCCCAGTTCTGAACTGGCTGGCCTGTCGTTCAGGTTGTGTTCTTGATAGATGGATGCTGATTGTGCATGCAAAGATGTGCTCTTGTGTTCCGATCCATGGGCGAAAAGTTCAACGTTTCTGGAAATGTCAGCGATGGATTAAATAAATAAAGCATTTGATGTTGGAAAGGTTCTGTTCGAGTTCGGTGTGGTGATGCCAGTTGATTCTGACGGATTGAGCGGTTCCACCGCTCAAGTAAGGGTTTTGTGCAGTTTCTCAGGACCTGAGGTCGGAAGTTTGAATGGCAGGCTGCTTGTTTTGAACAGCTAGAACGGAGGCCCTGGTTGGTACGATGAGCTGAGCCTGTGATCAATCCAATTGGCAGGAAGTTGACGGAGATGGATCGTGATTCAAAGGCCAGTGGTCGAGGCGTCGGGTACAGCGCTCTCCGGGGCATGTGGAGTCCGCACATGCCTACATATATCGCGCCCTCTATCTACTTATGTCCCGCCACTTACCTGATATTGCGCGCGGAAAGGTGCCATGAGAAAGTTTTGGAAAGGTTTGGGAACATCCGAAAGGAAAGGGCTATACGCGCCGCTTATCCCACCATGAGGCATGGGAAGAATACAAAAGGTGTGCGATGTTTGATTTTAATATGGGTGTACATAAGTCCCTGATAGAACCATCATAACGTTAAAGGTACGCTGTTATCATGTATGAGAACGGGGTTGTGGAATCGCCGGAACGTGTTTTGTTATTCCAAGTTCAACGAGTACGTTGGACTGAGTACAAGCGGGGCGTAGCAAGCATGATAAGGGACAATGGGTGCGTTTGGCCTATAGTTTGTTTGACTGGACCTGAGGCACAACACACGTCGATTTTGGTTTAGGCGCCGGAGTATCGCAGTGCCCTGATTATTGCAGCGATTGCGGCTGACGGGCGGCGGGTTGGAAAGACAGCTCGGATGATATTGATGCTGCAAAAGCATAACGGCATGGTCAACGGGCGTCTATCTATAGCGAGGCTATCGCAAAAGGACATGGCCAAGTTTGTTTCCAGCGCCGAAAGGACCAAATCAGCGGCATCATTACTTATCTGCTAAGCAATAAATTTTAAATTACCGTATTAGATAATCAACTAGTTTTGGCGGTGGACAGGTGTCTTGCAGCCAAATCGGAAATCTGGTGGACGACATCTGAGAAGCGAGCGTTCGAAGCAATCACAATCAATGTATAAAGCTCCGATCTGCCCTACTAAACGGGGCGTTTTCCCTTGGCCCTGCTGGTGTCTTAAGGCTAGTCGTAATACAACTCAGCACTTTCCCTTGTGCGAGTCGTCCGACCTGTCCTCCTCCTCCCCCCTCGCCCTACCGTCCGCCCTCCCCTCCCTCCCATAACGCACGGGTCTTGCTTTCTGTTCACGGACGCTTACTTTCTAGGACCATCTACTCTAATACTTTCGCTTCTTATTACCTATACGCCTGGGCTTCGAGTCTCCAACCCAAACCTTTAATCCAACATCTACACGACTACAGAGTCCCGTAATGGCGTCCTCAGCAGCAGGCTCCTCGGCCAACATCGGCCACTCGTCGCACCTGTCAATGTCCAGCGCTGCAGTCACCTTCCAAAACAGCGACTACGACCTCTGGGATGCATGGCTGCACAAGATCTGTGCGTTCCCATTTCCCGCCTCTTCATCAGCCAGTGGTGTATTAATGCAACGGATTCTGAACAGATGAGAGCACGCAGCAGGATAACTGGTTCATGCCCTCGGAAGAGATCATCTCGACCGGCGTGGCCATGCGCGTCGAGGACGGATTCTTCCGCGTCTTCCCCTACGAAAATCCAGCACTGGTGCCGTTTGAAGCTGCGATACGGAGGCTGAACCCGGTTGTGGCTGTCAAGATGCGTAGTGCGGCTATCTATGCTGCCATTCGTAAAGTGTGCGTGCTTTCTCTGGTCCTGGCGCCTGGGTTTCTGGGGTCGCGGGCCTTGCCATGCGGTCTCCCTTCGCATTCATTTCATTGTGCTTCTTTGCTTCGTTCCGAGAGCTGTGAGGTTACGGAATTGGTGGATGTAAATCGAGTTCTTTGCTTGCCGTCTGTCACTTTGTTGCTGTTGCTGGTGTTCTGTTTTGACGGACAATCTGCATGCATCATCGCTATCACCCGGATGGTTACCAGTCTCTATTCCCTGCAACTCACAGCCCGTGTATTCCGAACGGTGTCCTCACCAGTCCATTTCATTGCGCATTTGGCGGGATTTCAACCTAGCTTGACGTCCTGGAGGATCCGCGTAAAGCTTACTTGCCCCTCGCTTGTTTTTTATTTGACTCGTCTCTGCCTGACATGCTCATGCTAACTCTGTTTCCATCTCCTTAGAGGCGACCATGAAGATTCCGTATACATCGACCAAAACACACGCATCCAAATCGTGGAATCGATGGAACAGCTCCCTCTAGCCGAGAAGGACCAATGCGGCGCATTCATTGTACGTATCCGCCCCTCTCCGACCTAATCTATGCACCATTAACCCCGCATACAGCGCAACGAACGCTCCGTGATTCTCTGGTCATACAACCTCGAACACATCATCCCCCTCTGCAAAGACTTTGAGGAAAAGCTCATAAAGCACATCTGGCGCACGCGCAACATCGGGCGCAAGACCCTGAACTCTGCCTCCATCCTTGACCCTTCCCACTCCCGCACAGACTCGGGGCTCAACCTCGACGAAAAGTCACAGCTTGCCGACAAGGAAGCCGCGGAACTAGCGGACAAGGCCGAAAAGGAAAAGGCGGAGAAGGAGAAGGAGAAAGCTGCGCAGGCGGCGAAGAAGAAGAGCGCGTTTTTGAGCTGGTGGAGGCTCGGACCTAGGGATGTGAATCACAACCCGGACGAGACGGATGCTGAAAAGGCAAAGAGGAAGGAGCGAAAGCTGATCATGATTGGCCCGGTCTACGCTGGCTTGGGATGTGGATTGGCTGGCTGTGAGTGGTTGTGGTCGCTATATGCGCTTGGATATGCACTAATCATTCGCCACTTTTCTTTTGTAGATTTCTGTATTGCTGGTGTTTCCAACCTTCTCCAGGAGTGGGCTTTGGATGGGGATGTGACGCGGTTCGCGCTCGTCGTTACCCTCCCGGTCATCTTTTGCGTGTCTATCGTGCGTTTATATTCACACACACTCTCTCTCTTATCTGCTTGTTTACCGCCGTCTAACGCTTCGTCTAGTTCTTCTGTCTGCAACTTATCGGAAACATTTGCTTGATCTTTGGACCTGTTGCGCAGTACCATGAAAACTCGATGTACTACTCTGCTGTCAAACCAGAGCCGGACCCAGCCGTCGACAACAACCTCCCGCATATTTCAATCCAGCTGCCGGTGTACAAGGAATCGTTGGAGACTGTCATGTACGTGTCTCTCTTTCCTGTGCTCTATTTTTAGAGCGTCCCGTGTTACCGATCCCTTCCCGGAGACGGATTGTTGTGTGATTCCTTTTCGGTTGCCTTTTTCGTTTCTTTTCAACAGAAATTTTTCGTTTTGCACGTTAGACTCGGGCAGGTGTCATGGATGTTTGGTTGTTGCAATCAGTTTTGGGTAGTATTGTTTTCCCATTGCTGTCGTACATAACGACCTCTAGGCTTGCTCTAGGCTCCTTGTTTCGCTTTCATCGTCCATCCATCTTTGCCGATTTGGATGTTCTGCGGGTATTGGCATGATTCGGAACTCTTTTCACTTTTTCCGTTTCCGTTTCATCCTTCCAAATTTCAATGAACGATACTGATTACGATAAACAGTACGCCGTCTGTGATGTCGGTCAAGAAGGCAATGCAGACGTACGCCCGACAAGGCGGGACGTCGGCTATCTTTATCTGTGACGATGGTTTGCAGCTGCTCCCCGAGGAAGCAGTCAAGGAGCGCATTGCGTTTTACGCCAATCACAACATCGGATGGGTCGCGCGGCCTGGGCATAGTTCGGCCCCGGACGGGTTCAAGCGTGCTGGAAAGTTCAAGAAGGCTAGCAAGTACGTGTTCTGCTCCTTGATGCGCGAATCCGTATGGGTTATTTATTCAATGACGTTTTTGTTGGTAGCATGAACTATGGTCTGGAGCTTTCGCTCAAGCTCGAAAAGTACCTGGCACAGCTCGAAGCGGAGGGTGCGGAGGATAACTTGGATGAGTGTCTTGAGGACCGTGCGATGAAGATGGCCCAGGAAGATATGTTTGCAGAGACTGGCGACCGGTTCAAGCCTTGGTGTGCGAATGGAAAGTCGCTTAGGATGGGCGAGATCGTGCTCATTATCGATGCGGATACCATCATTCCGGAGGTGTGTGTTCGTTTTGTGCTTATCTTTTCTCTTTCGGTTTCTCGATTGGGTTCGCACTCGCTTTTATTTTCTTTATTTATTTTCTTTATTTTGCTTTTATTTTGGGGCGCACTTTCCTTTTTGGGCAGGATAACTCCTTTCCCCGCTCAGCTTCAGGTGTTTGGTGAACGCCGGGCCCGAGGTTTTTTCGCCCTCGCTTGATTCGGATTTGCATTGGTTTCCGGACAAAGGTTTCTCGAAACAGCTCCGCTGTTGCATCATTTCCTCTATTGGCAGAGTTTGACGTGTCGTCGTGCCTGAGCTACGTCGAGTGTCGGACACATCGCAACAATTTCATCTTTCTCATTTGGTCAAACTCAATTTTGCCTTGTTGCCATTCCTTTGAGCTTTCTTCCTGCGTTGTTAAGCCTCTTGTTCGCTCATTCGTCACCAAGTTGGAATTATTGACTGACGTTGTGTTTATTTCATTCATTCGTTTCTAGGACTGCTTCAGAGATGCTGCTCGTGAGATGTACGAGGCCCCGGATGTCGCCATCATTCAACACGAATCTGGTGAGTGGCTTTGATAATTATGATTTGTTTCTTGGTTTTGTGATTTTTCACTTGGCTACTGACCTCGTTCCCATCCATCACCGTCATATCGTTCTGGTGCCTGTTCTGCGCCACGAAGGACCCGGGGCTCGCCTCGTGCGCGCGATTCTGACGGGTAGCGCATCCAAGAGATGCTGCCATGCCACCCACAACCCTTCTCCATTCAATCACAATTTCATCTTCCTTTCCCTTCCAAACAGTCCAGACCATCAGCTAACCAACTCATCTTTGACCAGATGTGATGCAAGTCGCCCACCACTACTTCGAGAACGGTATCACCCACTTTACGCAGCGCATCAACAAGTGCATCTCGCTTGGATGTGCCAATGGAGAGGTTGCGCCATTCGTGGGGCATAATGCATTCCTCCGGTGGTCCGCGATGCAAGATGCGTCCTTTATTGAGAACGGCAAGCGCAAGATCTGGTCCGAGGCTAACGTGTCTGAGGATTTCGATATGGCGTTGAGGTTGTTGCTCAAGGGGTACAATTTGCGCTGGGCGACCTACTCAAATGGTGGATTCAAGGAGGGTGTGTCGCTCACGATCGTCGATGAGCTTGCGAGGTGGCAGAAATACGCTTATGGTGGGTGGTTTCTTTTGCGAAGGGTGAATGGTGCACTGATTTGGTTGCTTGCTCATGGTTAGGTTGCAATGAGATCATCTTCAATCCCATCGTCCGCTGGTGGCGTCAAGGTCCTATCAGTAAACAGCTCACTGGTTTCGTCTGGTCCAATGCTCCTCTCCACTACAAGGTCGGAATGATGTCCTGTAAGTTGGCCGGTTAATCTATCATTAATTTGGCGGAAACTCATTGTTTGTCAGATATGTTCTCGTACTGTGAGTTTCTTTAGTCCTTTCAATTATCGGGGCTTCCCAGGCTCTTTCGTCCGTCCCTGCAAATCTTTGCTGTGCGGCGATTAGGACAGAGAGATGTGATTGAGTTGAGGTGCACCTCATGGAAGGTGTGCTTAGCAAGTTGTGCTGCTTCGCCGATGTCGGATGCTATTTGGATTTGGCAATGCACCGTGAACTTTGTCTGCTCCAGTGTGTTGTTTTCACACAGGCAGTGGGCTTCGCATTTATTATCTAATGCCTCATTCTTGATCGTTAACATTGCTTCTTCCTTCTCTTTAGATGGTATTGCGGCCGCGACGATGGGATCTATTCTTAATTATCTCTTGCTCGGCCTCGCACCCAATATCGACAGGTTCTACCTCAAGAGTTTTGAGATCCTTTTGGCCTGCACCGTCGTCTTCCCTGGTATCGGAAATGTGGGGTATACGTTGCTCGAGTATCGGTTGGGACACAAGAACTTTTTCAGTGCGCTCTTTGAGAACTTGCGATGGATTCCGTTCTTGTGAGTATCTCGGCTCTGCTTTCGGGATTATGGGATCATCGGGCTGATCATATGTCTCGTCTTTGCCCCTGTCTTTCAGCATGTTCTTCTTTGGCGGGATGCCTATCCATCTGTCGACCGCGATTCTCGCCCATTTGTTCTCCTATAACATGTAAGTGCCGTTCGGATCTGCCATTGTTGGTGTTCGTTGCATGGAAGCTGGGGGCTAACGTCGGTGTTTCTTACAGGACTTGGGGTTCCACTGGAAAGGAAGTTGAACGGTCCTCCTTCTGGGTTGAGGGTGAGTAATGCGTTTCAAAGCTATCTATTTCATTTGTGTTATCGACGCTGGTACACCGTATCGGGACCTGTCTAGTTCTACGTTGTTCTAATTCTGCCTCTTTCTTTTCTTTTCGCCTTTGGATTATCTATCCCACTCCACAGTCATGTGCAAATGCTAACGGCAATTCTTTTTTGTTTTTTGCTCGCAGTACCGAGGATTTGGGCCAACTTCAAGCTCGTCTTCATCATCTCTTTTGCGTGCATCGCGATGATGGTCGTGTTTACCACGGACGCTATCCCTTACGAGTGGCGTATCTTCGGATGGGAGTGGGCGCTGATAATCCCTCTTGCTATCAATGTCGGATGCCACATCCTCTTGCCTGTAAGTTCCCGCTTCCTCGAGGCTTCTGCGATTCAGTTCTCGTTGCTGACCTGTGTTCGCTGCTTTTAGGTCGTGCTCAACCCGTGGTTGATGATCTTCTCGTACTAGACCGCATTGCTATCGCTATCCGTTTACGCAACAACATCTTTACCGCCAGACTACGACCCCCATTTTGCAATTACTTATATTATTCCCATCTACTACACAACATGTTACGCCACCAAGGACAATATTTCTACCGGGATTCTGTTTCATCATCGTCTTGCTTTTTATATTGTTGAACACTGCGTTACTATGATCTGTCCTCTTCCACACGCTCTTTTTTACAGATGATATTATTGCTACAGTATGCTTACTGCCTTTTTGCCTTATACATTTAATTGGGCGTCCACTCTTTTATACAGATACAACTCGCAATCGCTCTTTGACTGCATCCACTCTTTTGTTCAATTGTACATAGTAGTTACCTCCTTTTTTGGACTTTTTGGACGATCACCGTAGGGTTTATGTTTTTTTATTCTAGAAGCTGTTAGTGGGATGGGCAGGCGGCGCGACAGTGCGATGCGACAGGGCTTGTTGTTGTACTTATCCTCGATATTCCATGTTGCATTTTGTGTCGCTCTGTTCGCGCTGTCCAGCATGTTCAACCGCAAATGCACTTCTTTCCTTCTACTTGTAACCACCTGTTCCCGATTTTGCTTGTACAAAACTCCACTATGTAACCCCCTTTATCTCTTCTTTTCTTTGTGTTTATTAGTCCATTCCATCGTTATGAACGTAGTACATGTCATTCTTATCGATCTACATATACACGCATATGGTCTTTAATCGAGCTAGAAATAATAAATTCTCCAGTTGCCTATACGGCTCCTCTAATCGGACACTTGAAATGAGAAACGCTGACCTTCTCGGTGTTCCCTGGTTTATCCCAATAACTGACAGCCCCCCCTGCTCCCTGTTTCATACCAGGGCTGTCTAAATTGAAACCCCCGTATAAAAAAATGGAGGGTGCCGTTTCAGCGGTTTATTTAGAGTTTAGCAGTAGGCGTCGAGCTCTGGTGGCGAATCTTGATGACGACCTTGCCAAACTGATCTCCCCGGTTCAGCAGCTGAAAGCCCTGTTCCGCCGATTCCAACCCGTCTAGGACCTGCGAGATTACGGGGACGATCTTGTGCTCGGTGAGGAAGGCGGTGGCGTCCTCGAGATCTTTGTGCGAACCCATGGTGGAGCCTGTTGTGAATTCGAACGTTGAGAGTGATGACGGGGTGTGGGGTGGACCGTGGAGGCGGGGGAAATGAGAAGGAACGGTGAGGCGGAAGAATGGTTAAGAAGTAAGGTGGAAATTAATGAGCTGGTTAGTCCGTGAAGGCGAGTAAGGATGTGGAGCTGCGTACCGATAAGCTGTTGGTTGAACAATACTTCTCGCATTGTCATCGTGATTTTGGGTCCCGCGGTCCTGGTAGGTGTTCGATGTCAACGACGCTTCACTTCCGACATTCGCAAGGCGAGGAAACCACTGGAAGACTGACTTACATGCCGTAGCAGACGACCTTTCCACCTGGTTTGAGGATCTTGCTGACTTTTCCGAGGATATCCCCGCCTCCGGAATCTATCACCGAGTCGAGGACACCCCCTTTGCGTTCCTTTTGCAGTTGGGCGTGAATTTCTGCAGGCCAGTTCGCTGTTGACGGATCGGGATCAGTAAGAAGGAGGAGAAGAAGAAGGAAAAGGGACCAAGAGAGAGAGATGGCGAATGGTGCGTATATGACGTTGTTGCATCTGCACCGGGAATACTGGATCAAAGATAAGGGGACGCACCGTCTTTGTAGTTCGCCCCACCCTTCGCACCGAGGGCGACAGCACGTTCCAGCTTTTCTGGGTTGCCGCTTGTGACATAAACGGAAGCACCTGCAGCAATGCAGAGCTGGAGGGCGAGGAGGGCAACTCCACCTCCGATACCGGTTATCAAAACGTTTTGCCCTGCTTGTACTTTGGCATTGACCATCGTTGCTCTGCAGGGTGAAAGCTTAATCAAAATGGACGAGGTTTTGAGAGAGTAGATGGACGCACCTCCAAGAGGTTACGCCGCCGAGTGGCCAGGCAGCTGCTTGAACATCGTCCAGGTGTGAGGGTGTCCGAATGAGGTGCACTCGATCGACGACGAGGTATTCGGCAAAGGTTCCCCCTGGGCTGACTGCTGCGCCCCCCATGGTGTAGAACCTGGAAGCTCCGTGGTCAAGGAAGGCATCGAGTGATAGACAGACGGCATGCGTACTTGGACTCTGGGCCGTCTGGGTTTGACCACCAGCCACGACTCGGTGTCAGAAACACCCGTTGATTCACTAGCTCATCGTTGGAGGTTCCTGAGGCAACAACGATTCCTGAAGGAATCATAAGCTTCTGTGATGATATTAGCAGGATGGGACTCGGGTCATACCTGCGCCATCTCCTCCATAGAAACTTCCGGGTGTGATTCCAGGGTAAAGACCTTTTCTCATCCAGACCTACACATATCGCATAAGAATTGGATTTTTGGGTCTCTAATGACATAGAAAGCTGCAAGTCACTCACATCCTTGTGATTGAAGGCCACAGCGTTGACCTTGACCAATACCTGCCCTGGAAGTAGCTCGGGAATGGATTGTTCTACCACAACCGCGTCATTCTTGAAGACTGTTTCCTTGGTTTCGGTCGGCTTTATGACGATGCCCTTGGTAGTCTTTGGGATGTTGCTCATCTCAACTTACAGAGAAGGCCCTGTCGAAGCCTGTGAAGTGTAATGCGCAGCGAAACGCAAGCGTTGGGGCAACGTTAGGGTCGGTTAAACCGGGATTGTTGAATAGCCGGTCCCGATTGCCTCAAGATTGCCTATCCCACACTGGGTTACCGTTATACATAGTGGATCCCTAATTTCTCAGTGAAGATAGCCTGTGTCTCGAAAGACTTTTAGCTCTAGGTGGAGAGAAATAATGAAGCAAGACAAACACATCAGGCAGCCTTACTTGCAGTGTATGTCCGAACCAAAGTCGGATTTGTACGCTGCAAGTCCGCCGTGGTCCAGATCCGGTGAAGGCGAGGTAGATCAAGAAGTGAGTCTGAATATAGGCCTCCCCACGAATGAAGCGCTAGAGATAGACGCGCAAAGACACTTTTTCGCGTCAGGGTTTGTTGTTGGGAAGGCTTTCTTCAGGCCCACGCGAGTCTGCATGGAACGTGTGAGAACGATAGGCGGCCCGCCGATGCCGGTCGACTGTCTCTTTCAAAGTTCCCACAGTCGTTCGGCATGCTGCGAGTCCGAGTCTGACACGGGCACCCCAACTTGAATGTCCATCCTGAAGACCCTCTCCGAGTCCATCGATCCCACTTCACTTGAAACGTGGGTCTGCTTCTTTGGCGCGATGTACTTATTCAAAACACTCAGATTGCAACTCAACGGAGAGCATTCATCAGTTGTCGACGTTTACGAATAGCAGCCACCGACGACCATGACTGTTGTTCTCAAATCTATGTTCAAGTCAAAAAAATGACTGTTACTCCTGCGTTCGGATTCCCTGAATGTGTTGTCAATCCTCTTGGTTGCAGTTCCCTGTCACCGATGTTCCTCTTGGACACTGATAATCATCCGGTGTAGCCGGTGTGCTGTCCCACGATGCAGAGGCGGTCTTCTCCTGTCAATAGAAGGCTAACTTTTGACTTGTTCAGCTTCCCAAGAAGATGGTTGCCTATCGATGGCTTCACACAAGCGACCCCGCAATCGCAAACACTCAGCGCGGAAAAGTGATGCTATTGGACATCCCATAGGCGATACGCTAAGCTATCCTGGCTCTAGATATGAACAAGACCACAAATGCCTTGTATGTGCGTAGTATAAGCTGACCTGCTAGCTGCCCCACTTCTGGACAGTGATTATAATCGATCTTCCTTTCGATGGATGATACTAACCTTACCGTATAGAAGCGAGCTAATCGTGAGTTCTGGGTGAGTGATAATGGGATACAGCGGTGGTTCCTGATCATCTGATCATGACTGCAAATAAAAGGTACCTCGTCCGCTAGGAACCACTCGGAGACTGACTCTGTCCCCCAGGTTGTTTCTTATCTTCTGAAAATGGACAGCTTTCCGCCTAGGTTCCTCGACCAGATTGCCAGCTCTTTACTGGCCAATGTGCGTAACTACATTCTCACTTCGAATACGCGTATCTAATCAGTTGGTTCTTGCGGATCAAGTACTTCAACGGTCGGTCCTCTTCTTTGTCA
The DNA here is from genome assembly GCA_004369085.1 of Coprinopsis marcescibilis. Lineage (NCBI taxonomy): Eukaryota > Fungi > Basidiomycota > Agaricomycetes > Agaricales > Psathyrellaceae > Coprinopsis > Coprinopsis marcescibilis. The sequence continues at coordinate 34,218 of ML210296.1, forward strand.
TACTCGGGAGGGAACTGAAGCATCGTTTGCTGCAGTGGCTTCCTTGGTAGTCTTGGTAATTACCTCTCCACTTTGTCGGCCCTGCAGATAGCCCAACGTCAGTTACAGACTTTGGAGTATTTCCAAACGGTGGGACAGGAGGTACGATTGACGGCGATTGGTCCCGTTAAATCGTGCTCAGGCTTAGCTCTAACGCCCCACCCGTATCCAACAGGCCAAGCTAATCTGGCCAACGCAATGGTCATACGTAAAGGTCATCTTCATCCTCAATCGATACCTTCCGCTGGCTCTTGTCCCGCCGATCATATACTGTGCGCATGTAATCCGTGGGATTAGTATGCAATTACTTACCCATCCACTAGATAATGTTGCACCCTTACTCCCCGCTCTTGTAAGAGACCACTGCATATATCATGGGATGGCACTGATCATCCGATAGACGTGCAAACTCCTGTTTACTGTACCAGCGAGTACGGCGATTCAATGACCTGTGGTTGACGTGCTGACTGACACTATCACAGTCGGCATTGCATGCTCCATTTTAGTGGCGGACGGTGAGTTAAATATCAGCAGGGCGCGTTCCACTCTGATTTCTTGACGTGCAGCCTTGCTGTACATTCGTATCTATGCGGTATCCGGAAGGTCAACAATAATGCGGAACATACTCGTCGCTAACGCATTGGTGGGTTTCCCTCGGGTGTAAGTTCCTTCACACACGAAGATCCCGCTGACAGCCGTTCATATCCAGTGCGTGTTCGGACTTGCCCTGGGGCCCTGGGCCTTTTACCTGATTAAAACAGTCTGTGAGAACTATCACACTTTGTTAAAACATTCTCTTTCACTGATCATGCCCATGCGGTCCCTTACTAGTCATTGACTCCCCATTTCCCGAGCTGTCTGGCTGCTTTGGCTCAGAGCCGGGCCCAGTATACCTTGTGATGGTCACCTTTGGCTCACTTCTGTACAGCACCATCGGTAAGGACGAACTGACTATTTCCACTGTCCGCGAGCGCTTACTTATCTTTAAATCCGCCACGATTAGTAACTGCTGCCCTTTTTGTGTTCTATGCTGTCAGGCTGAGCCGGACATCACGAGCGAACCCGTTACTCAAGGTGCTGTACATAGATGGGGCCCTATACTTTATATCTATTGCAGGTCAGTGTTTTCTCTCGTGCGCATGTAGATTATTACTGATATATTGGGACAACAGCACTGTCTATTATCAATGGCCTGGTCGCAGTTCTCGCCCCGGTGAGTTCATGTCACTTTTGCTCTGACTGTATAGCTCAATGTCCGGATTGCCAGGATCGATACCGATTTCTTTTGGCAATGTGCGTTTGAATTTCTCTTGAAGACCCTGCGTTGGCCTTTAGTTGACTAACGATTTCATTTGCGCCGCCGCCTCTATTTCCATATTATTATGGAAATGCCAGTCCTCAAGCCGTTTTCCACAACATCCTCGCCGCACGGATGGTACTCGACATTCGAGAAGCTGCCAGAACAGACATGGGTTTTAGATCAGTCAGTGGCTCAAAGAGGGAGACCGTCGGCGAGTTTAAAGCTCCGAGCGAGCCGCAGAAGTCGACTTTTGGGAGTGACGTTGCTACTGGTGGGGTGATCCAGAGCAAGCAATCTGATTCTACTGGTACTACCCTTCCCACTGATCCAGAGTCGCTGGAAGACCGCACTTGGGGAACCAAGGCCCAGAGCGGGTTTAAATATCCACCCGGTGGTGGTAGATGATCTCACACACTGACGTGGCATAAAATTACAGTACTTGTCGTTTATGATGCATGAATTGAACCTCGGGGCTTCCTGGTTATCGATCGGTTGAGCCCGGAATAATTCGAATCACTCTGAAGTAACACCGGTCGCTCGAGCTTCTCCAGATCGAAATCACTCAAATGTGCCAGAGCTTAGCGACTCGATATCCCTGCAGTGCCCCTGAAGTCTGCGATGAAAGGATGGACTCCTGCTTTAGACCAGGTTGATAGTGATACTTCGAGAAACTCTGAAATTCAGACTTCAATCTTGGAGTTGGCTTTAGTCGGATTTAAACATGTTTACTGGAGTCTAATCGTCTGCGAGGTGAGCATCTGTCCCACGATACGTTCACCCCTGCCCACACGCACCTTGAACCGATGTGCTGCTCAGCGCGGCAACTGGGACACTCCCACATCGTTCAAGATCGTTGGGCAAGATATCCACGGTCCAACATGAGACATACAGTACAAAGACGGAGCCACCACAGAACCTACTCTTCGTTGGTCACTCCCACAAAGAGTGTTCATAGGTGAGTCTAAGTACTACTTCAAGAGACACACACCGGCTCACCAGGGGTGTTCATAGTATTTCGCACTGCTGCCACCGCTTTTCAAATATTTTGCACGCCGCGCGGCCATCGGTAATCACTGACTTAAGGCGGAGTCAACGGTCAAGCGCTTGTACGTCTTGAGGTATATGACCCTGGAGTATTCTCTGCAATTTCCGCGCATACCTCTTAATCCTTTGCATCGAATCAGAAGAGCTCTTAGTGCCTTCTGGTAGAGAAGCTATCCAATGTAGTTGAGAATTTAGTGTCAGCACAAAATTATGGCGTACAACCGAGGTTAAGCATCCATTTCACCATTGCTGGGATGTTTAGAGGTGCCTAAATATTCCTAACTACATTGTGAAAACCATGTGCAAAGATCTAACCAGTGCAGCCTAGGCTCTGGAGAAGTGTTTCTGATGGCAAGCACTCAATGGCATCGGAGAAACCAACTAAATGTAAACCTTGTAGGGTCCCCGACGGCGATCAGGAACCACAGTATACCAAAGATAGACACCTCCCGTGCTGATAATGGGAACCTCTACCAGAAGTGGATAACGACACATCCGGATAGCGATGCAGTTGAATCACAACGATCACAGGGTGTTAGGCATTTCAAGTTCTTCCATTCTTGACTGTTATCTTACTTGACTTGACATGTACGCTATTTATGCACGCGCTACTAAACTGCATCATCAGACACTGGATGTCTCACACATACGACGTACGGTGCTAAGACCTATTTCCTTTCGTGCACTGTCTTTGATATGAAGTATCATCCTAGTTGAGATAGAGCTGTCGGCCACCACTTGAATGCTAAATATACTGTGTGTTTGGCACAATGGTCGACAGAACGTGCATAGGTGGAGACTCACGGTGCCATGATGAAACGGTATGGAGCCTGGCCAACGAAGTTAGCCAAAGACGACCCCAAGGGGTTGCAATGGAGCATGCAAAAGTAATCAGCTTATTGACCTCCAAGGTTAGGAAGCGGTCGCACCGGCATAAACAAAGCACCCAGCCCGTTTCCGACTGACAACACTGGACCAATCAAAGTAAATAGGCATGATCCAATCAAATAAATCAAGTAGTGCTTACACGCAAGAGCGATGAAGTACACCATTCCGTCAAGATAGAATATCCTGACTATCGGCCCAGGGCATGAGGACCAGTATACCTTCACCCCAAAGTATATACAAAGTAAGGCAACCACTACGGTGATGTGTCAATCTGAGAGCCGGTGAGGAGTGAGCATGGGCAACGTACCAACCCCACTGTATAGTGCCAGTGAATAAGCCATAGTAACCAGGATCCCGTCGTACAGTCGTCCATAGCACCCTGGAATGGAGTACTTGGAAGGACCCCCTGAGTAGTATTATCAGCAATTTAGAGGCAAATAGCGAGGTCGCCTGACGTACAGGAGCTGAACATGATATACCGTGCCATCAACGCAAACGATGTCACAGAAACAACCTAAAGAGTGCGTTGGGTCCGTTGTAACTCTCCGACATTAGGCCAACCTACAGTCCCATTTGCGATAACAAATATAAGCATCCTCCTGCTCTTTCCAGAGAGCGCTAGGACTCGAATATAGAGGATGGCTTAGTTACGGTCCATGAGAAACAGGACTCATAAACAGTTATCTTAGCCACCTTCCGAAAACAGAATTCCTGCAACGACACCCACTGTCAGTGGTAATAGGCAATGGTTACATCAGTTCTCCGTTGAACCTGTCAATAGATACCACTTACAGCATGGAATCGTGAAGATCACTTTGCAATACTGGTTCAGTTGGTTAGGACGCTCCCTCGCATTTAATGGAATGTGTTAGGTCACACATACACTATGTGTTACTGTTGCGGTAAAGTTATCTATCAGCCTATTGTCAGCGCAGTTCAAAGAGTGTTGGGCAGACACCTACATGCAATCATGAATGGGAGAACAGCCGGAGGAAGAAGGCGATTAATAAAGTACAGCATTTTCATTAGATTCCAAGACACCGGCCAGATGAGGGATACCTCCAGCTCGATTGTCTCAAAATACTCGGCAATCTCCCATAGTCCGTTCAGGGCTTTGCGTTGCAGATCTTGGAGCGGGCGTACGTACGAGGACAACAATGCACGCAACTTTAGCTTCAACCATCAGATATCCGTCATGGAATTTTGCCAAGTCAGGGGCAGCTCACTGTATACATACTGAGAAATCAGCTGAGACAAAAGGGTAGGACAGGGAGTTGGCAGTCACTTACAACATTGTTTCTTATACTGATGATCTGCTCGTCCGGTGGTGCGTCTCCAAAGCTTTCCGTTGACATCGTAGGGTTCAGAACTGGAGGCGCTTTCTGGGGTATTGAAGATTGGTGTGATAACCTCGTTAGGAAGTGAGTTCATCCCCTTATACCAGGTTGCCGTCGACGACCATTATCATCAAACTGCAGACAAACTCAGAGAAAAGAAGAGCTGGTTACCTGATCGTATGATAGTGTGGCCCTACACTGAGGTTGGAAGGTTCGCTAACCTCTAATGCAATCTTTTCTGATGGAAAGATGAATATCGCGGGCAACTCGATTTCCTATTAATATGCCCTTCAAAGGATTATATAGGGAGTCTCAGAGCTATACTTCAGCCTTCGCTGCAGAAATGCTATGTTCTACAGCTCGCCACAGCCGGATGGCCAACGCGGGATGGAAGGCCGCAGAACCGAGCTCTTATTTCGATGCATCATGGGTCTGGGCTCCACAGATCATTATCCGACTACTGAAATACGGAGGCGAATGGATACGAATCCGGAGGAAGCAAGGTCGCTCAAGAAGGGGCTCAAGAACATCGTTGAATCAGCATCATGCGATTGACACAGCTGCTCGAGTTAACATTAGGAGAACGCATAACATTCAAATGTCAGGTTTTCAGATCCGACTCGGACAAGCAGTGCTGAGCCAAATACCCTCTCTCGCCCTTTCCTTCAGATGAAGTATCATCCTTGTGGAGATGGCACTATGCGCAACAGCCTGGAGCCTGGATATAGAGTCGTAAATATGCCGTGGGTCACTGAGAGGTGGACGAGACATGCGATACTCACGGAGCCATGAGGAATCGGTAATGGGGCTGCAATGTTAAAAATGGAATGGGATGCGCATACGCCATCAGATACTTGAAGTGTATAGTATGTGAGTGGTCTCGCACCGGCATAAGCGAAGCAGCTACCCCGTTCCCGATGGAAAGTACTATATTTGTAGAAAGAGGTTCGGAATACGGATCCGCAACGTTAGAAGCTGTTTTCAGCCTTGGAAATTGAAACATGACTGCTTACATGCTAGGGCAATGAAATAGAGCGTTCCGTCTCGATAAAACACTGAGACCAGCGGACCATGTCGTTCCACCCAGTATATCTTAATACCGAAGTATACGCAAAGTAGCGCAACCACTGTCAATTAGAGTCAGTCGATAGTTTGCTCAGAACCACATCATAAATGATCATACGTACTAATGCCACTGTATAAAGCTATTGTGTATGCAATGGTAATCAGTATACCATCGTACATTTCCCCATAACAACCAGGCAGGGAGTATTTGGATGCTCCCCCTGAACAGCGCCAACCGTAAGTTCAACTTTGGAGAGCCTGGGTAAATGAGACACGACATACATGAGCTGAGTGCAATAAATTTTCCAAGTAACGCAAAAATCGTCACGGAAACGGCCTGAAAATGGGCACTGAGTGTCATGGACTCCACAATGCGAAAAAAGAGATGTACTGCTCCATTTATGACGATAAAAACAAGTACTTTCTTGCTCATTTGAGAGAGTGCCAGAACGCGAATATAAAGGATGGCTGCGTCAGTAGAAGTTAGACTATTTGGGGCGATGAATCGAAACTATTAGGTGGCACCTTCCGAAATCAGAATACATGCAACGATTCCCACTAGCCGTGCTGATTCAATTTGGGATCCACCCCCAGAAACAGCTACACTTACCGGAAGGAATTGTGAATAGTATCTTGCAGGACTAAGAAGCGCTCAGGACCTTGTTCGTAAAGGAACACTTTGGAGGATACCCACGGTGTGTGTGGCACTTGTTGTAAGGTTATCTGGAACAACCAGAAAGTATAGCCACTTCACATGAAGGATGACGGATGGCACCTACATGCAATCATAAACGGGAAACTCAAGGCAGGAAGAATTCGATTTACGAAGTACAGCACTTTCACCGCACTCCGTTCTACAGGCCATATGACGGACGCCTAATCGGTTGTGTTTCAGTCTCTCTCTAAGCTCGATAGGAGCTGACGCACCTCAAGTTCAATTGTCTCCAAGTACTCGGAGATCTGCGAGAGACGGGAGTCAGTGGACGTTGTTTGGCATTAGCAAGGGCTTCTGACAATTATAACAGTAGATGCCACTTGAAGAACCAATTGATGACTTGAAAGACTTTTCTACTCTTTGAAACTTACCATATGCATACTAAGAATGTGAGTTGTCAGTGGGAGGCCTTGTGATAGAGGAAGAACATTTTGTCACGCACAACGTTGTACTGGATGCTGTCCATCTGTTCTGCAGGTGAAGCGTTGCTTAAACCTGGCATAGGGACATCCATTGGGATTAGTATCGGCCAATAGTTGTATGGGTGATGTATCGGGGTGCCTCAGCTTTTTAAACCACAACGACTGCGATGACCATCATAGAGCGCCCAACAAAGAAGACGTTTCACTGGCCGCGTAAAGTTGCGTCTCCATGTGTTGACTCTGGAGAGTATTCAACCCTGTCGCAAATGTGTTGAACCTCGTCTGTTGACGAGATGAATATCGCGGATTCGGTCTCAAACATCCGATCGAATCTTCCTATCAACGACAGTGGTGGTCAAGCATGGAGCAGGGAGAACGAATTCGAATTCGGAAGCGACGAATCAGATCCCAACTGCGATGAACAGCTGGGCCTTCATCATTTCTCATCCAAGACTCGAGTAGATGCTAACTTGGAGAAGCGAAGCGGCTCGTGATGGGCGTCGTAGGAGAGTTCCTCCCGGCAGTAAGGTGGAAAAATCAGCATCCAACAAAGGCTTAAAATACTAAACCAGAGTCCAGCTCACATCCGACGCACGTCGGTATTAAGTTCCATGTCTTCTCTCGCATTTTCTGTCAAATGTGATATCATCTTAATGGAGAGAGAGCTGTGCACCACTGCCTGCAGCCTATGTGAGGCGCCGGTCCATCTTTCTCTTTTGTTCCTTGCCCGTGGTTAATTGTGAACGAGACTAACAATTAGCATGTGCACCAAACACACTTGTGTGGTGAGTTGGGGTGGAGGGGCTCCAGTAGGAGACTCGAGCCAATCTCCAGGTCGTGGGGCGAAGGGAGACCGCCAGGCGGCGGTGGGTGACCGTCTGTGGATGAACCCCCAAACGACCGTGGCGGGCCGATAGGTATCTGACATAGATGCAGCCTTCGATGGGTGGAGTCACTCACTAGGTGTAGGGGGGAAAACCCTTTCAATAGGCATAGGAAGCACCTGTCCATATGTGTAGCCTTTTGATAGGCAGAGATAGACAGCCTTTCCATGGGCGTCGGAATGTCACCTGTCCATAGGTGTAGCCGTTTGATAGGGGTAGATAGCCAGCCTTTCCATGCGCATAAAGAAGCACCTCTCCATAGGTGTGGCCTTTCGATAGGCATAGGTAAAAGAGGCCTGCCCATAGGCAAAAGACGATGCCTTATCGGCAAAGCACAGCGCTCGTACAGTCGCGCAGCGTGCCAGTCCTGGTTCGGTGTCCAATTCCTGGTAGTAGATGATCGAGAACCTGATCCACGAGAACACCACGCGAGCTCCAGCTGAACTTGTAGCTGAGGGGGTTATTTGAACAATCAGGGGCGGATGAGGAAGCATAGGCCCCGTGGCCGAGTGGATAGATACGAGGGATTGCGTTGGATCCAAGCATGTATTGGGGAGCATTCCGAGGTATAGCACAGTAAGTACAATGATTGGGGGTTAATGGTAGCGTAGCGCATCATGCGAAACTGTAGGTCGTTGTCGTTGGTGGGATTGATAGTGTCGAGTCTGGTGTCGTGTTGCTGAAGGACGCTGAGGTCATGCGTCTTGAAGGGGACGTCGATATTCTGATTGCTTGCAGTCAAGCCGTCGTTGTCGCCTGTAGCCGAAGGCGGCTCTGCGATAATGTGGAAGGCAACAGGGAGGCGCTGCCACGTCACACTGGGTGGCTGACCAGTAGATCCTAAACACAATATAAGACAGTAGAAGACGCAAATTAAGATTTTAGAAAACGGAGAATGTAACAGAATATCAGAGAAGGGATGAGGACCGAGCCGACTGAAATTCCAGTCGGTACACCAAAGCTGTCAAGCATGCACGGGGTCACGTGTGCTTTACTCCGGGGCAAAACTTTGGATTTCAGCATTCCGTAGGGTAGCTGGAGCGTCAGATGCGCAGATCATACGAGATCTACAAGTTCCAAGTCGTTATCAAGTTGTTATTGATGTCCTCAGCTGCTCCGTCGAAGATGATAAACCCTTAAGCCGCGACGCTCCCGTTTCCATTATTTTGTCCTCCGTCCAAGCCACCGATAAGAAGAGCTTCCTGAATCTAGACCAACTACTTTAGCGCGGCCGAGTCAACTTGATGTTCTTTTTCGTAGACATCTTTGAAAAAATCCTGTTCCGGGATACACCAAGTGATTCTGATGGCAATTTTGCCAATGGCCCGAATGCTGTCCTCGACGAGAGAGAGAGAGAAGCGTCGGGCTGCCCATTGATGCCCATCATTGTTGCTTTTTTCTTTCTTACTATCGTGACTCTTGACACGGGAAGTCAAGAATTCTGTCTTGCGAACATGTCAGACACAAACCATATCCCGTCGAATTCACTTCTCTTGCGACTGTTCCACATCTGGACAATGATAGCAATCGATCATCATTCGGTGAATCATGCTAGTCAAACCATATCAAAAAGAGCTAACCCGTGAGTGTTGGGTAAGACCACAGTGGTTCCTAATTATCTGATTTGATTGATACTGCAATAAAAGGTACTTTCAAAGAACCACTTAGAGAGTGCCTTTGACCCCCAAACCAGTCTCACCGAGCTGTGTTCTCTCTTCCGACGATGGAGAGTTCCCCGTCCGAGCTTCCAAACCTCAGCCAGCTTTCCAGCTACTTTCTGGGCACTGTGCGTAAATCCACCATTTCTTTGAGTATGCAGTTCTGATGAGTTTCTGTCCGCCATTAAATTCAGTGCTTCACTCGTTGGTGTTTCATTTGTTATACCTGGGAGGAAACTGAAGTATCATTTACTACATTAGTGGCTTCCATGGTAGTCCTAGTAGCTGCCTTTTAACTCTGTGAGGTCTGAAAATATCCTGACGCCAATTACAGATTTTGGAGTATATCCAAACGGTAGAACAGGAGGTACGGATGATCTAGTTTGATCCAGGCCTGCTTTGTCCTTAACTCCACGTACCTAACAGGCCAAGCTGATCTGGCCTACGAAGTGGTCTGCCGTAAAGGTTATCTTCATCCTCAATCGATACCTTCCACTTGTTTTTGTCCCGCCGGTTGCATACTGTACGTATTTTCTTACATGGGATTAGTATGCCATACTTACCCATCTCTCTAGTCAATGTTACACTCATAACCCCCACTCTTGTAAGGATCTGGTGTGTGCCTCTGAATCACGCTTAACACCCAATAGATGTGCAAGTCCCTGTTCACTGTATTCGCAGGTACGATTCAACTTTCTTGTTTGTGGTCGATGTCCTGACATTATCGCAGTCGGCATTGCAGGGTCAGTCATAACTGCAGACGGTGAGTCAGATATTCGCTAGTAAACATCCTACTCTGAGCTCATAGCCCGCAGCCTTGCTGTATATCCGGATCTATGCTGTGTCCGGAAGGTCACAAACAGTGCGGAATATACTAATAGCTAACGCTCTGGTGGGTTTCCCTCGGGCATATGTCCCTTCGCATGAAGATCAATCCCACTGACAGCTTCTCATGCCCAGTGTGTCCTTGGACTTACCCTTGGGCCATGGGGTGTCTACGTGTTCAAAACAACCTGTGAGAACCGCCGCAGCTTTTGTAGATATTCACTTTCACCGATCACCGCTTGTACGGTCCTTTCCAGTCGTTCAACCTCCATTTCACAGGCGTGGCTGCTTTGCCGTAGAGCCGGGCCCATCATTACTTGTAATGCTCGCTTTTGGCTCACTTCTGTATAGCACCATCTGTGAGGATGACCTGACTATCTCGACCGTTCGCAAGCGCTTAACCATGTTTAATCCGTTGATTAGTGACTGCTTCCCTTTTCGTTTTCTACGCAGCTAGGCTGAATCGAGCCTCATCACGAGTGAACCCATTGCTCAAGGTGCTTTACATTGACGGGGCCATGTATTTTATATTCATTGCTGGTCAGTCTTTTATACTTCTTACTAATGTGTTGTGTCATTACATTATACATTATAGCGTTTTCTATAGTCAACGGACTGGTCTCGGTTCTTTCTCCGGTGAGTTCAGATCGGGCTGTTGAGTTTCCGAACATAACTAACATTTGGGGTCCGGGTTTCTAGGAGCGAGTCCCTTACCGATTTATAGTAGTGATGTGAGTTTGAGATCCCAAAAACCTTAGTCTTTGTTGGTAGCTTAACTAACAACAACTGCACTGCTGCCGCACCTACTTCGATACTCTTCTGACACGAACAGTCCTCAAGCCATTTCCCACAACATACTCGCTGCACGGATGGTACTCCACATACGACAAGCCGCCAGAACGGACATGGGATTCCAATCCAGCGGCGGCTCAAAGAGAATGACCATCATCGAGTTCAAAGCTGCAAGTGAGCCGCCGAGATCAACTTCTGAAAGTGGCTTAGCTGCTGGTGAGGAGGCGCAGAGTAATCAGTCTAATTCTATTGGCAGTGGCATTCACATAGATCCAGGGTCGCTTGACGGCCGCACTTGGGGAACCAAGGCCCAATGGCACGGTGTTTAAATATCCACCCATATCCACTTAACTCATCTCACACATGATGGTGGAGACATGTATGTGCACATACCATTGCTTGTTATTTATCGAACCTCGGCGTGCTGGTTCTTGGTCGGTTGAATAAAGGCTTAAATTCAATCAGAGTCCAATTCACATCCGTCGTACGGTGCTAAGTCCCATATCTTCTCTCGCATTTTCTCTCAAATGAAGTATCATCCTAATGGAGAGAGAGCTATGCACCACTGCCTGCAGCCTATGTGAGGAGCATTACCAATTCGTCAGTCGACGGGAAACAGGCGGGGCAAGGGAATTACTGACGGTGTCATGATATATCGGTACTGGGCCTAAACAGCCGGACTTAAAATCAAAAGCAAAGGCAGCGGGACGCATACGCACCGGCATTACTAGGGCAGAGACGCCGTTTCCTATGGAAAGCACTGAAGGGTGGTCAGAGGAACAAATCGGTTATAAATAGAGATCGAAAGCTTACGCGCGAGAGCAATGAAGTACAACGTCCCATCGCGATAAAATATCTTGATTATTGGACCCGGGTGGTCCCTCCAGTAGAGTTTTACCCCGAAATACACGCAAAGGATGGCAACCACTGTGGCGTTAATGCGTTGACGTTCGACGGTGCTCGAGTATGGATCGTATATAAACGACCTACCAAGCCCACTGTATAAAGTTATCGCATATGCCATGGTAACCAATATTCCATGGCGCTGCTGTCCTACGCAGCCCGGAACAAAAGCTGACTTTGGCCCCCCTGAGAATAATCAGCAACAGTGGAGAGACAGGCAGATCAGAGACGCACATGAAGTGATTGTGACATATCGAGCCAATAAAGCGAAGGTCGACACAACAACTGCCTGGAGTGTGCTTGTTAACATTTCTTCGAGTAGGTGAGACGTGTTAGCCATACCGTTCCATTTACGATGATGAAAATCAAAATCGGCCTGCTCATCCCAGAGAGGGCTAATACTCGGATGTAGAGAATGGCTTTATTGGGGTGATCAGAGATGATTGCCATATAAAAAATCCTTTTTGTCACCTTCGGAGACCAGAGTACATCCGAGAATGCCCACTGTATCATAGGCTTGTCAACAATGGATGTTTAAGTCCGATGGTAGAATGACGTACTGCATGAGATCGTGAAGAACAATTTACAACGCTAGGAATAGAATTTGTAAGGCTTCCGGTATGCGCGGAGGTTTGTCTCACGCACGTCGTTGGTTGCTTCTGTCGTTATATTATCTATTTCAAGGCAAATATAGGGAGCTTGGCCAACAATTGAAGAGCGCACTTACATGCGATTACAAAGGGAATGACGGCCAGAGGGAGGAATCGGTTGGTGAAGTACAGGACTTTGACGTGGGTCCAGCCCGTGGGCCAGATGAGGGATACCTAGGATGATACCATCGACCTCTTGTTCTTGAACGAAGGGGGATTATCACGAACCTCTAGCTCTAGCGTATCCAAATACTCTGCGAACTTTGTACGTTAGGAGTTAGCACTCGCGGATAAGCTGAAGTCAAAGGTTATGGGCTCACTAGTACAACAAGGCAAGCCACTTGATAAGGCAACCGTTCATCAAGTAATGCTTCTTTCAATTCGTTAGAAACCTACTGGGAACATACTAGCAACATCGCCGGGTGTTGAGCAGTCTCCACCAGTGTAAATGGAGCAGTCACTTACAACATTGTAGCGAACAAGATTGATCAAATCTTGGTGTGGGACATCGACTACACCTGTTGTTGACATAGTGCGAATCCCTACGAGGTAGGTCTTCGCGCGTGGGCAGGTTGTCAAGATGACTGCGAGTAGAACCAGGTCGTTATGCCTTCTTGTACCAGAAACTAACCGCACCTCGAGAGGCCATCGGCACAAACCTAGCCGGCAGGACGGGGTTTCTCTCTGGCGTTAAAGGGCAGCTGGGAGATCAACTGCACAGGTTCATATCGCTCTTTCATCAATAAACAACGAAACTAACATATGACTATTGCAAACCTTTATCCATTGCGGACGGCGTTACAGGTTACGTGCAAGCCGAACAGCCCTGCGGTTAGATTGTCATGTTAGGCTCAAGGTGGTGGGTCCTAATGACGTACAATGTCAAAGATCTTTATCCAGGACTCGAGTCAGCAGTGAGTCGGAGGAAGCGGCATCGCATCATACCCTGCTGAAACAGATATGAATTGGACACCTTTACTGACGCTCAAGAAGCTAGACGCTATTGAAGCGTATTGCGGTACCAGTACTTTAAAACCGTTGCGAGGGTCCAAGATTGAACAGGGGTAACATATCCAAAGAAAGGAAGTTCGAAATTAGGTGCGGCATTAATGGTCAATTGGAAGACTATCTGAGATGTGGATAACAGTGCCGTCGTCGCAAATAACCTTGAAGCGTACTTAGAGCCAAGTCAGCGTGCTATCGTACCAGAAGTTGAAAAGAATGTACACACAGACTGTAAACGGAACTCCCTTCTCTTTTCGGATGCTTGTGAAATACAGGGTACCAGATCCTGTCATCTGCGGTGAGACATATTACAGGAGCACAGCCCAAGTGCTCACCTTTGGATCCCTTGACTCTGAAGCTGACGTCAATGTTGCCTTGCAACTGGCCAATCTAAATGACAGGGTGTAAAGTCAGCTTCCTTGGGTATTGAAACGGCTGTGGACTGGACAGCTTCCAGACAAGGAACCGGGAATGGTGAGAAGAGCGCAAAACACGAAACTCACCCTCCCAATCACCCTTGGGTCCCCATTCAACCACCACTCGGGCTGCGGCCTGATCGCCTCACCCAGCACTTCACGAAGCTGAGGATCCGACCTTATCGACCTCATGATGCTGCGAAACACCGAACTGGAGAGCTTTTCTTGATTCGTTGCGTACGTCATAAACAAGCCCCAGCACGTCCCGGCTACCACCAACGCTGCCAACGCCATTGGCCATTTGGGCTATCCAACAGTTAGTGGAAATCGTTTACTTCATGTCTGGTGTAATTTACCTGAATTTTTGGTAGGTCTCTCGTTGGCGGGTGCTTCGCATAGTACGGTCTGGGTTTCGAGGTGTCTGCAAAAACTTCAACATCTGGCTGTTGTCGTGGCGGTGGTGGTCTGGTTGAATTTGTGGACAAAGACCTGCCAGTTGTCCTGGAGAGTCCCTGTATCAGGTATATGTTTCGGTTACATATCCGTGTCCTAAGAAATGAAGTCATTATATGACAATCGACTCAAAAGGAAGAGAGTCGGGCGTCCGCCGTCGGCCAGGGCCCAGCACCGTCAGCAATTTCACGCGTCGTGCCGGACCAGGTCACGAGAAACATATGTAGTGTTGATCCGAAGGGAGTTCAAACCCAGCTCATACAAAATTTCTCCTTGCCTACTGGGCGCTTATGAACGTTGAATCGAGCCAGCTTCACTTAGTAGTCTTGCAGTCACTTGCCCCGCCACAGGTTCCGTCGCCACCCCTGTTTCCTTAACAATTTATGGAAATATAGGAAGACCATTGACTCTGGGTAACGATGGATGCCTGGTCTCTGCAAACTTGGACGCAAGCCGACCAACCCAATCATCAATGGTCTCGGTAGGCCGCTACCGCTTCTACATACATACTCTCTGGCGCGTCCCAAGACAGCCCAAGACTTCCGGCACTACTTACACGCGCCCCCACGTGAGCCAGCCTCTGCTGTCAGCCTTCCCTCTTACAGTATTACTTCCCTCTGCCCGCTGCATACGTACTTGCTCCTTGAACAGAACATATGCTTCCTACGCCTACGCCACCATCTCCAATGAAACCAAATGCGCCCTGACTGTTGAGCACCTGGCATGGATCCGCTCAACGGACTTGTGCTGTACTGATCTCACAGCTGCTGCATGATGGATCGAATCGAAATTGAAAAGCTCGGGAACCAAGCTTGATTCCGAATCCCGATCTACTTGCCTTGGTCCCAAGATTCCCAACAGAAACTATGTAAGTAGTACGAGAAAGGCTCAAAACTAAACTCGAGTATTTCCTTTTGGACCCCGAACTCGCGTGTCCATACCCACGCCATCACGGTGCCAATGGTAAGTTGCAATCACAACA
The DNA here is from genome assembly GCA_004369085.1 of Coprinopsis marcescibilis. Lineage (NCBI taxonomy): Eukaryota > Fungi > Basidiomycota > Agaricomycetes > Agaricales > Psathyrellaceae > Coprinopsis > Coprinopsis marcescibilis. The sequence goes on from ML210296.1 coordinate 49,596, forward strand.
GTGTCACATGGAAAATTCCAACGGTGGCGCCCCCTAAAAGCCAACAAAGTCCTTTGGCAAGGCACCTCCCTCTCGGTCTCGGATAATGTTCAGAGAGGTCTCGACGGCACGCAACCTTTGAATGCCAGTGGACGATGATGCTCGAAATTGGCGGTGTATCGGTGGAAGACCATTTGTGGGGTGGCCGTATCATGGTGGTAAGTGGAATGCTTCCTACCTGCTCCCTGCTGCTTCTCAGGAACACTGAAACGATGCGATCTACCTCCAGGATCTTTCTAGTCAGTGGATGCTTCTTTTACTCTTAGCTTGAGATCGGTTGCAATAACGCATATCTATTTCAGTGGCATGTTGGGTCATCCTCGTGAGTCCCCGACTTTCATTCACTATGCCAAATACCGGATTCACGTCTGAAACAGTTGCTTGAGTACCTTGATACATTCCGACTGGAGGTGCGTGCTTGGTCCATCGGACTATTCAAGAACTTTGGACTTATGCCATGTTGTCCAGGTCGAGCTCATTTGGCCAGCGAAATGGGGTCTCGTCAAACTGCTTTATGTCCTCGATAGATTCCTGCCATTCGTGATCCTCCCATTTGTTGGTTTCTGTTAGTAATCAATATTCTCCGACATTGCCTCAGAGGCTCATACTCCTACTTTTCAGATAATATCACGGCCAACCCGTCGAGCGATGTGTGTAGCGATCGTTTGAAACCTAGAAGAAGAAGCTGGACCTCAATGTTATAACAGTTTTGCCGCATTCTTTTTGCAATCCCTTGCAGTAAGTGCGATTAGGCATGCCTAAAACTTCCTACAGCTACTAAACCACCTTTCTTTCGCCCAGTGGGTATTATAGCATGCATATTCATAGCAGAAGGTGCGTTTAGCCTGACCGCACAGCTCACAACCACTCAGTTCCACGCCCTTACCAGCCATTCTCTACCTCCGAGTTTTCGCTCTTTCTGGAAGAAGCAGAACAATCCTCGTTGTTATTCTCATTAATGGAATTGTGAACCAACCCTCCCTCATAAGTGAAACAGCGCGAGTCTCATCATGGAAAAATAGGTCGTCGTTGCCACATGTTGTGCTCTACTTGCACGCTACATCGCCCTTGCTACATGTACGTCTGCATTCCCTGGATTCCTTTCTGGAACCTTACGAAGCTCGTACTAGGGGACATCCCGCGACCTCCCGGTGTCTCTGGTTGCAAAGGTACATTCACGGACGGGAAGTTGGTTATGATTGGCTATGGGACAACGCTGTATAGCGGTATTCGTACGTCTTCGATCGCTCTTTTGCTGTGAATCCCTTTACTCAACGCCAACCCTCATATCGCAGTCGTTGCGGTCCTCTGCGTCTATTTTGGGATCAGACTGTACTGGTCGCGGCGGCCAGGACGCATAATTACGATCTTCTACCGGGATGGCACCATGTACTTCATCGCCCTTTCTGGTACGCTGGCTTGCTATCCGCTAACCCCTTTGTCTGACCCGCCCTGCACCCCTCTCCCACATCGCGATAGTCATGTCCATCACGAATGTGGTGATCGCAGCCAACCTACCGGTATGAACACAATCCTACCCCTAGCTGCGAGAAAACCGTTGATTGGAATGTGAACTACACAGACCGGATTTCGATTTTTGATGGCACCGTGCGTACCCTTCTCCTTGGGATCCGTATCCCGGCCGAGCTCGCCGCAGCGCCGCCTGGCCTCTTTCTTTAAATCTTTCGCTTATAACAAATATGCAGATTCCAGGGTGTTTTAACCAGCAGCCTCTCGATTCGCATGGTCCTGCGACTCCGCCAAGGCGCGCGAGAAGACATGGGACTCACCACAGTCAAGGTGCCGGATATTGAATTCACTCCAGAGACAAGCGGTATCGCCATGGATGTCCCACGAACCCGACTTGGAGCATAGGCAGAGCGTGATGTTCAGACAATCGCTTATTGTGTGACCCAATAATATGTTTCAGCGCAGTAGACCAGGGCAAGTGAAAAGCTTGAACCCAGTTAACCATTAATACCGCTAACTTGGACGGACATATGTACATACTACTAGACTCAAATCGAACCTAGGGGCTTCATTACATACCAGCCTCTTACATAGTATTGCCTGGTTGCGTTATGACGCAGATCAGTTGACTTGCTCGGACTAATGGGATTCTGTATTACATATATCAGACAACTAGAGTGATGGTTCCCTCACTCATTTTGGATATCTGGAGCAAAGTGCAGATGCGGAACAAATGGCGGGGAAGGTCTGAAATTTGTCTGAAAGCTGGAATGCAACAGAATCTAACAAATTAGCAAGGGCGCCGACTCCTGGGCCGACATTCGCTCTGCTGAGTTTATAATCCCCGAACCCTATTGCAAATTGTTCAGCTGTAGTAAGCCTCTCAATCTCTTCATACGCCTCTTCCATGTACCCACGCCGCGGGACAACTAGTATTACTTACTGGCTCCTTGCGGCAATTGCCTCAGCCTGGGCCGTGATTGTCGTCGAGCGACACGCTGTGTTGTCACATGGCACCGTCTGCCATTCGCAGATATAAGTGAAACCACCCGATGCCTGGGTGGTCATAGCCCTCTCCCAGCTGTCGTCCAATGCGCCCAGGATTCACCACGACGCCCGACAGGTAACTGAGCCAGAACACCGCCAAGTTCCCGATAATGGTTCTCCGATTTGACGATGGAACGCTTGAGGAGCATTTGACTAGCATCCCTATCAATGCGGTGAGTCGTCAGAATTTTTCTACCGTGTCCTGGGACGGTCGATGTTGAAGCGCTCGGTTGAGTTTCCAGTCCCTTCCTTGTGAGCAAACTTCTGTCTATATTATTTTGAGGTTGTCCAATTAACCCGTCGTTTCTAGTGGCGTGCTGGGTCATCCTTGTGAGTTTACGGCCGCTTGTCGACTTCCGATAACAACCAGATACTGAACCACCTAAAGATGTTAGAATATTTTGGAACCTTTTCAGAAGAGGTACGTTCCGCATTACATTTTGCGTGCCATCAAGAAGATTGTCTGACGGTCCCCCGCCCACTGCTATCCAGGTCGAGTTCATTTGGCCGGCAAAGTGGGGTCTCGTCAAAATACTCTACTTCCTGGACAGATTCGTCCCCCTGCTGGTCCTTCCACTTATCGTTGCTTGTGAGTGTTCTATGAGCGTTATCCTTTGGGGTTCCTAGCCATCAGTTCTAATCTCCCTGTTTAAAGATAACATCACGGATCGGCCGACTCCCGATGTACGTACGATTTAGTCAACTGAGGCCTCACCGAATGTTGACCATGTACAGGCATGCCGTGCGTTCTTCGCTATCCCTGGTGGTAAGTCGCGCGCACAAACGAGTGCCTACTTCCGCTGATCAAAAGCCTCCTTGCCCAACAGTGGGTCTTGTCCTGTGCATCTTTCTCGCCGAAGGTGCGCATTCGTACTGTACTTAAAATGCGTCTCGCCGTACTCACAAGCTCGTATTACTTTCAGGCCTTCTCTACCTCCGCGTTGTTGCTCTCTCTGGAAGGAGCAAGAGAATGATCGCGTTTATTGTTGCCAACGGAGTAGTACGTTGACCCATTCTTCCCCTCCGTGTCCTTCATAACCGACGCGAATTGTTAGATCACGATGGGCGCATGCTTCGCTCTAATGGCGAGGTACATCCTACTCGCTACATGTGGGTCTCGTCTACCCTCATGTTCTTCTAGATGCGCAACTCATATTCGAATCCGCTCTTCCTAGGGGACATTGAGCGACCAGCGGGTTTCCCAGGCTGCAAAGGCGTGTTTCCGAACGGGACAATAGTGATGATCACATATGCCCTGACGCTCTACAGCGGTATCCGTATGTAACCTCGCCTTTAATCCGCGACAGGCCGTCCGCTTACGCTCTCGTCACCGATTCCTACCTACCCCCGACATACCGCATCAACTTTCATATGCCTACCCTGTCCCGTATATCCGCATCCGAATCTGCGGACGTAGTGGTTATGGCACTCTGTATCTACTACGGGTTCAAGAAGTATTGGACCAACAAACCAAGCCATATGATCAAGATCTTCTACCGGGACGGGACAATGTATTTTATCGCTCTCACCGGTACGTGTCGCAGTTCACCTGCTTCCCTTCCTGTTGCCGAGAGCTGACCATCCCGCGTTTCCAGTCATGGCAATCTCGAATTTGCTGATCGCTGCGAATTTGCCGGTACGTATTGATAGCCAATTTGTGCACGCAGGAAAGGTGGTGCTTACTGATTATTCGTTCGTCGTCTCACAGGCTAAATTCAGATTCCTAATGACGTCGTACGTCCCTTTATCCTCCCTTCTCCCAGTCAATTCCCTCATACCCTCCACCTTCAAGGTTCCAAACCGTAATGCATAGCAGCCTCTCCATCCGAATGGTCCTGCACCTCAAAAAGAGCGCACGATCAGAAATGGGTCTGGGGAGCACCAGAGCCCCTGCTCCCTTTGGGCCACACAATAACAGCCACAGCCACACAACCACGGACTACGTTCAGCAGAGGACCGTGGATGTGCAGCTGGTGGATATTCAGAAGACGATTGACATCCATCGGAGTACTGCGCCGCCTACGCCTGCGTTTAAGAAGCCGGTGATGTACAGGCAGTCGCTCGATCCTTGAAATTTAAATCAGCGTATAATTTCTGTTGTACTAAAGGCTAAACCAAAGCCTTGCTAGAAGGAAGGAAGGAGAGTTATTAATAATGGATGGAACGGGCGGAATGACTTTCTTCTTTCTACGGATTTTATATCGTTAGTCTCTTTGATGTACTCACACACAACACAATTCGTTCTTTACCTGTACTAGGTTTTTTTTATTATTTCAATTTTATTTTTTATACGTATCTTATGTAGATCGGTTGTATAAAATGTGCTGTCATTGCAACACCAGAAGCATACCATGTTATACCATCCCAATGTAACGAAATTATCTGCACTGCATGGGGTGGTGGGGAGTCGAAATACGGTGGGGATATAGGTAACTTTAGTCCGAGCCATCATATTTTTTGTCGTCGCGTTTCTGGTCGGCAGTTCCATCCAGGCTCCACTTTCCGAAGAGGTTGCTACAGAAAGAAATCATGAGAGTCAGCAATTAGTCTAGGAGGTGGGGAGAATATGCAGACGCACTCGAAGAGAGCCATGATAGTCCATTTCCGGTTATCGGCTTCAGGGAACACAAGCGACCGGGGACCATAGAAGACCTCGTCGTTAACTTCCTGAGGCTTTCGGGGCAGGCAGTGGAGGAATTGCCAGTTAGGGTTCGCGCCGCCTTCTCGGCAAAGCTCCTCCGTTACTTGATAGCCTTCGAAGTCCTTGAGGCGCTGCGCCTTCTCGGCTTCCTGACCCATAGAGATCCTAGTAACGACGTTCAGGAGCACGCATGAAGAAGAGAAGAGAGTGACAGACCATGTGTCGGTAACAACGACATCAGCACCCTTGACTGCCTCTCTGGGATCCTCGCCCCACCAGATAGCCTTATCGCAACCAAGCTCCTCGACGCGCTTCCAGACCTCAGCTGGCGCCCGGTATTGCGGTGGGCTAGCTACTCGCAGTTGGTGTCCAAGTCGAGGGTATGTGACGAGCATGTCGTTGAGGATGTTGTTGGCATCGCCGACGTATGCGATGGTAAGTGGACGCAACTCCGGAAGTTGCTTGCTGGGCTTTTCTGGTGCAAGTTCCCCGGTGAATAGGTATGCGTGTTCGTGCAAGGTAAGAAGGTCTGCAAGGATTTGCGTTGGGTGCCAAAGTGATGATAGGGCGTTGAGGACAGGGACGGGAGAGTGTTGCGCGAGTTCCTGCGTTCGGACATTTCGGGTGAGGATGTTTGCCACGAAATGGGGAGAGAGGGATTTCGTACCTCGATTTCGGAGTGGTCGCCGACACGGGCGAAGATACCCTGGCACATTCCGCCGATTACTCGCGCAGAGTCACGAGCAGACTCGTTCACACCCAGCTGGATGTCCTCTTTACCCAGGAACAGCGCGCGTCCGCCGAGCAGCGTCGCGCTGGTTTCAGCAGCAAGCCTTGTCCGGGTGCTCCTCTTGCTAAAAAGCAAGGCAATAGTCTTGTTGAACAGAGATTGGGGAGGCAACTTCAAGTTCTTGGATTCCTTTTTGGACAAGGAGCCCTGTGGTACAAGCCATGGTTCTGAACGGCGTTTTATTGTGTAGGCATGTCGAAGGGTATTTTGGAGTTGGGGTACTGACAGGTCAGCCAGGGTCATTAAGTGGGGAACTGCCCGTTTGACGGCCATGTTGGGTGAGGAGTCAGAGATGTATAGGTTAGTGGTCGCAGCGAAATCCTTGGACTGAGCGAGTCACTGTGAGCTGGTTTCGTATTTGTCTCTATTTAATTTGAAAGCCAATGCCTTCGAGTCTTGCCCGCGTTCGATCCCAGCTGAACGTGTCTTTCCACAACTCACTGGTTCCCGATTATACACAACTAAAAGAAAAGGAATTGCCAGGGGAAATAATACTCCTTTTGCTTCCGGCTCACATACATCCGAGGCACTATGCACTTCCAGATGCCAATCAACTGCATCGTGGAGCATGTCGACCTCGAATCCTAATCTATCGCAACCTACCGCCAGGTGCGACTCGGACAAGAGTAATGGATGGGAAGGCGTATTCACAAGTTGGAATGACACAAATTGAAGGAAATTCTACTTGGAAACCAGTTTCCGGTACATCGGTGAGTGCAATTGTCTCGACCGTTCCAGCGCAGCACAACGCAACTGAAGTGCAGAAGTTCTAGGGCCTAGCGTGGGAAGATCCGTATCCGACCCGCGGCCAAAACCACGGATGCCGCCGTTGACGGATACAGATACGGATTAAAACCACGGGTTGTGGTTGTATCCAGTTGTATCCGCAACAAAAAGCGTCAATAATGGCGGCAGCCACGTTCTGGAGTCCAAAACATGCTGGTAGTGTTCCTACCACTATTTTTTTCTTGTTTGGAACAATTTTAGTCTCAAAATCCGCAACAGAGCTCGAATGTTTCAAAAAACAGAATCAAAAATAGATATAAAATCAGAAATAATATAAATAAATAATCAAATGATCCGAGAAATTCGAATTTCCTCTTGATCAACACGGCCAATGTTGGGGAGTCCAAGCCCCACAGATGCAACCACCAAACCACGGATAACCGCGGAATTGGTTCCCACGCCCAACCAAAACCATCATAATCCGCCGAACACGGAAACCGTGGTTGCCGTCCGCGGTTAGGCCGATCCACACTAGGCCCTATGCAGAACAGACCTTGCAGATAAGGGCAACAACCTCCGAAATAAGACAGTGCCTCTCAATTTCCGGTTCTGTGGTCTTCCATGACGAGAGGTTCCTCGGAAAAGCTCCAAAGCTGTAGTGCTGCGAATGAATATCATTACAAAGGTGAGGTATCTTCGCTCCACGTTTATACGTCTCGCTTACTGGTCGCTGGTATTTGACCCACCAGGCTCTTACCCAGCTTCGCGGCTTATATCTACTGTCAAGTCCAGATGACAATCAACCTCGAGGAGCGTGTGCATCTCAAACATGACTACAGTCTATTACCGGGCAAGCAGTGGGTTGGCATACGGATCAGCTGAACCTTCCCTCCAATGCCATGTATGTCCTCAAACTCCGTTTCTGGCAGCTGACCTGACCCACAATCGGCACAGGAGCACTGTACGTCATGATAGACATCGTCAACTACTTTCCCTTTCCTTGTTCAGCACACCCACACATGGTCAGGCGAGCTCGGCAAGCTCCTCAGTGTTTCTGAGCGCTAGCTTTGGAAGGCAGCTCGGCTGTGCGCGACAAGCCAAGCCGAGTTTTCTGGATGGTTATCATGACCCTGGTTAATGAGTCCAACGAACTTAGATGTTTATAAAAGATCGTCGCAGCTCGACAATCAGGACTCTTTCCTGACGTTCACCCCAACTGTTGCGATCCTGGTGAAGCCCTGGCGCGATGGACATGTTGCAGGATCTTCAAGAGCTGGAAGCGCAATACATGAGCATGCATCTCAATATAGTGAGTCTTCGACTTCTTTTAGTCCGAATAGCCTAGAAGTTCAGAATACCCTGGCTAGATGGTTGTCGGTGAGCTTCTCCTGAGCGTTCTTGTAAAGTATCATCTCAACAAAGCTGACTGTTGGTCTAGTGGCTAGTTTAACGCTTCTGGTGCGCGTCATGTCAGAGCGATCCTTATCAACGCGTACTAAACTTTTACCCAAGTTTCTTGAATATCTTCAGACCCTGGAACTCGAAGTGTGTACCGTCCTTGTGCCCACTAGTTGGAGGGATTACTTATGAAGTGAAAGGTTTCGTTGGTCTGGACGTCAGAGTGGAGCCTGGTGAAATGCCTCTACCTCATAAACCGATTCCTCCCGTTCTTCGTCTTACCATTTGCACTCTACTGTGCGTGAATAATAATTTTGTGGCTGGAGAAACACACTGATTCCCTATAACTAACAGACAATCTCACCGCACGACCCTCACCCCAGGTAGCTACTCCGTGCACAGCGGGCAAGTTTCGCAAGTACTGACTCCTCTCTACATTGAAGGTTTGCAAAGTTGTGTTCGCCATTCCTTGTAGTGAGTCACCTATTGCGATGTTTCTCGCCACGTAACTGACCTGGCTTTGCAGTGGGAATCGCATTGTGCATCTTCATCTCAGAGGGTGAGTTCCCAAAATCTCCTCTTCCCTATTCGCCTGACATTACGTTTTCAGCAATCCTGTATCTCCGTGTTCATGCTTTGTCCGGAAAGGGAACCTGGATCCTCGTATTTATCTTGGGTAATGGAATCGTGAGTGAATGTTGGATCACCCCTTAGGTACTGACAATAACCTTCGCTAGTCCGTTTTCTGTGGGAGCATGGGCTTGCTGGGGTACTACGTCGCCTTAGGATCATGTGCGTACATATCCTCTCCCCATTTCCATATGCAAAGCTCACCAATATTTCTCAGGGGACGGCTCTGAGTTCGCTCCTTTTGTCCCTGGATGTTTTGGCAAGTTTACGGAGAACGGGCTGCTAGTCATGATCGGGTACCTTTGTCTGTTGTATAGTGGGCTCGGTACGCCTTTCCGTCATCTGGACAACGTGGCGATCTTATTCTCATGGACGGACCGACCAACAGTGACGATGATCCTCTGCCTTTACTTTGGGTTCAAAATCCATTGGTCATCGAGACGTAGCCCGATTCTCAAGGTCTTTTATCGTGATGGGACGTTCTATTTTGTTGTTCTGGCCGGTGAGTTATTTATCGATGGTGGATGTATCTATGACGGTGCCACTGAAACCCTGTATATGCAGTCATGTCAATTGCAAATGGAGTGGCAGCGCAGTTCCTTCCAGTGTGTCCCACTTTCTCCTTTTATCGTCACAGCGAGGGTCCTAACTGGTCTCCGTGCTCTATCCAGGCTCGATACCGATTCTTGCTCGCTGCGTACGTGGCTCTATCCGACCCGCACGTTTCGCCTCAATCTCACTACTCATTGCTCGACCTGACAGACCACAAGCAGTGATGCACAGCACCCTTTCGACGCGGATGATCCTCCATCTCCGGGAGAGTGCGAGAGCCGAGATGGGGTTCACGACGATGAAAAACATATTGTCGGCTGTGAACGAGGAGCTGGTTGTCGATCCCGATCAGATGCATACCAAAGTGTGGCAACTTGGTTCTCCGGATGTGGAACACGTTTCCGGTTCCAGCTCCGACTCTTCCAGTGCGAGTGCAAATGCAAGCACAAGTGCCAACCTTGGTGGGAGTTCTGGGAATGGAACGTGCAGCAGTGGAAGAGGGGTTGCGATCGTATAGGGCCACGTCGACGTTCATGGCTAATCTGTAGAATATGTGCAAATCTTTCTCTCGAGCGAGGGACTGAATGAGCTTTGTGGTGAGTGGATAGTGCTTCTGTGAGGGTTATGTGTGTGCTGATGTACTACACTCTGACCTGCAGCGAGAACGAGCGGGCGCAGGCCAGCCAAGCACTTATGAATGCCTTTCCACCCCTCAATCGTGTTTCCGATATCGAGGTCGGCATATATCTAACCAATGGGACATTCGAGTACTGCCAAAGCGTGTGGTGTGTGCTCACTCAGGAGTCCTGATCCTGAGGAGGTATACACGTCATCCTGCGCTGCCAACCGAAAACTTCAAGCTCGGTGTTTACTACCATAGTCTCCTAAACGTATTGATACTGTACAAGTAAACCACCCTACTGATACGGAATACGAAGCCCTTTCAGATAGGTTATTCGATCAAAAGTGCAAGTCATAAAGTCAAGAAAAGAAACGGGCAAAAAAGGAGACGAGAGGCTTATGTTACTAGCTCCCTCCACACCCTCCACCTCCGCATCCACCACCACCACCACCATCCCAGCTTCCACCACAGCCCGAAGAGCCACACCCTCCTTCGCCACACCCACCTCCACCACAAACCCCATTCCCATTTCCACACGCCCCTTCATGAGACACAATTCCAGGGCTGGCCGCAACACACCCAACATAAACAGGTGCCGAGTAGTACGGGACGGGGTATAAGAATGCTCCAAGGTGTACACATGATTCAAGCAGTTGCATGTCGATAGCACGATCTTCCCCCTTCCGCTTCTCCTTCTCCTCTCTTTCTTCCCCCTTCCGCTTCTCTTCTCTTTCTTGCCTCCGCTTTTGTCTAGCCTGATGCACCATGTGATGTATCTCAAGTTCGAAAGCCGAACGTCGATTGCATGGGACAAAGTGGACACTGTTGTGCTCGCTGGCATGGGTGGCGGTGTGGCAGTCTGGTCGATCCAATGGTGCAAAGATGGAAGGTGTACTTTCAGGAGGCTTTTTGAAGGATAGGAATAGAGACAGGCGTTGTCCAATGGTGCTACCGGGAAGTGGGCAGCCGCAATAAGTGTACTGGATCTTGAACCTGTCTTCCCATGCTCTGCACGTCAAGTCAAAACCGTTGGATAGCTTGAACCCATCGACCTTATCGTCATGGTCGACGAACCTGCGTGCGTATCGCGTGCAGTCTTGCTGGTATTTCTCAGGGCAGAGCTGATGGGTGTGCCATACCAAGTCGATATCCAGCGTGGGCACAAAGAAATTGGCAGGAGATGATTGAAGGAGGTCCAGAAACGCGTGGTAACGTGCGATGGC
>ML210296.1:63464-76967 GCA_004369085.1 Coprinopsis marcescibilis
CACCAACACTCGTTCCTTGAACAGCTCGACTCGACGCGCTGACGGGGGAGTTGAGAGTATCTCCGGTAAATGATGGAGGGAGGCAGCGAGCTTTCCGCCAATTGAATGAAGAGGTTGGAGGATTGGCCCTAGCCTTTGACCGTCTTCTGCGTACCATCGAGGATTGAGCATGTAGGAATGCCAGACCATGAGGACGTCAATGGGGGGAAGTACGTCCTCAATCGCAATCGAGTCGTCCGTTGGCTTCAACGCCCGAACCCATCGATCGAATCTTTCCACCGCCATATTGACAAACCACCCCCATCGTTTCTCTTCGTCAGGTGGCATATTTGGAATGCTATCCGGCCACGCATGTACGTTCTTCTTGAGCTCCGCGAAGGCATTGAGCAAAGCGAGATGTCCTTTGATTTCGGGGGCAGTGATTAGGAGGGAATCTGTTGGTACACCCCCGATCACGAATTTAGTTGGAAAGGTGTAGGTAGGCAATGTTCCTGAATCATCCACAGTGTTTTTACTTGTACCTGGAGCCGCCTCAGATGAGTAACTGGGTGGAATGTCCATGAAGTGAGGTAGAGAATCAGCCTTCAATCAGGGATGTGAAAGGAAGAGGGGGAAGTCATACGTCCAACACAGAGTATCAATAACCAACAGCAGCACAGTCAGCCCACCTCCGCAAAGGACTGGTCCTTCATGTGAGCGATAGTATCTGAGGTTAGTGCGAATATGACCGTCAACGAATTTGACAGCGGGGTATCACGTCATTGATAGCAACTCAAATCAGTTCCCTGCCGAATCCCGATTTCGAAAGGTGGTCAACGTTCAGCACTAGCACAGTCGGACTGTCTCCGACATGGTACAATACTTACTGAGCAGGGTGCCCTATACTGCTCGAAACGTCCGAAGTTCGTGTGAGGCCGATCCAAGGTCGATGAGACGATGATCCTAAACTCAAGCACAGACAAACAGCCATCTGAAGTTTCGCTGTTCACTAGCACTTCTCACAACCGCTCCGAGTCATTACTATGTTGGGTATCTCTCCCCATGCCTCTTTTCTAACGAAGGAGCGTCCACGGCCCACCTTCCCAGAAATACACGATCAGTTTAATCGCACCAAATTGGCTCGAGACTCCCAATCACAGCCTGCATGACAATCTGCCAGAGCATCCGACCTGACGAGAAGATCATGGATAAACGACCTTCTACAAAGGCATTCCGGATTCGGTTGACCGCTCTCCAGAATCGACCTGAAAATAGAGGGTCCCACTGGTGGTGACCACGAAGGCTCACGATCCGCCCTTACGCCCACTTGAGATCGTAAGGTGGATGATAAGGTTCGTGGATCTTCGATAATAAAAACATGTCGTCATTTAAAGCACATGTAAACGGGTCGGGTGGTAAAGATGAGATACGGAAGCTTAGGTGTACATTATTTAGATGGACGATACAGAACGGTTACACTTGAAAAAATGACGGTGAGGAAGGCTGAGGTTCAGGATGGGTGGCCACAATCTGGGCAAGGAAGTGGGTCCAGGTGAGGATGCCAGTCTAACAGTTGGAGTTGGGCACTAGTTTTGAGCACCGGTTATATTACATGTCGACATTTTAGTTGGTTCGTTGGGAGGAGAAAAGTCAGTCCCGACGTGGGACCGGTCTGTAATTAGGCTCAATAGAACTGAGCGGCACGGTCGGCCTGCGAGCAGGTTCTGGTCTGTCTGGCGGAGTGACGAGGTAGCAGAATAAACCTAGCCATACAATGTTCGGCCTTCAGTAAGACAAAAAGCGAAAGAGAAGATCCCACCGGTCATCGCAACAGCTACGACAGTGACTGGATCCATTTTACAAGAAGGATGAGCGAGATAGAAGTTCTCTGTGGCGGAAGCTATCAGGAAAAGAGAGAAGAAATGAACGATAGCTTATCTTCCCAGCGTCGAAAACCGCACGCCTTTATAGCACTTCATTAAGAGGAGTCAATGAAGGCACTGCACGTGTAATAGATAGTCGAACTGGGACTCCTACTGGTCAAATGTGGTGGCAAGAGGTTGTAAAAATGACAAATTCCGGCCTATTCCGTTGGATTCTATGAATAAATAGCAACTCATGAATGCATGACCCGCCAAGGCCTCGCAGGCGTCTAACTGTGAGAAGACACCTTCCTTCTCGAGTACAGTGGTGGAGCATCGATGGGGGAACATGGGTTTATTTCTTATCATCAGATAGTATGATAGCCCCAAATTTAGTATCATATTCATATTACTATAAAAATACTTTTGGAAGAAAATGAGTTATCATGGATCTACAGTCTGCAAGTCTATGGAAGGGCTTCCAACTCCCGAGGCGCTTCGAAGCAACGTGGCAACTTTTGTTTCCTTGTCCATTTTGTACTGTCACCCGGTCAGGGACAGGATGGTAAGTCTGGAATGTAGGGGTTAGAGTGGTTAGTGTTAGCGTAAGAGTATTCAATCAGGCGCGCCGACGGGCTTTCCCTTTACCTGAAGAAGTGGGACTTGAACTAAAGGCAGGCTACACGCAAGTGCCGGTTCAATGAAGTGTCCCATCGTCCGTCATTCGCCGCCATGGCCCAGAACCAATGTCATCGTGCGCCTTAGGCCTTAGCATCCTCTTCCGTTGCCAGTGCTGCAAGCTTAAAGTAGAGCTCACGAATCGAGTTTGTCAAGTAACCTATAAATACAACAAATTAACCTATAAATCAAGCACCCTCCAAAATCTCGAAATATCCTAGTCCCTCCAAGGACCAAACAGTCCACCAAACTCGTACATCATACACTGCACAACAATGAGCATCTGCATGTCCGCCCGGAACAGCAGTACAACAGCTGCATCATGGATCTCCAAACCATGGATACTATATCTGATTAGAGACGCGTAGAGGATCGAAGTAACCAATAACGGCCACAATCAATCCCCGCTCCCCTTTTGCCGTTCACTCTCGCCTTCACCTCCAACGGGACCAACAATAGGTGAAAGTACAAACGGACTTGGAGTCAGCGAAGGCAACCTCGGTGCAGGATTAGGCGACCTCGGCGCATGTCCACTGAGATATCCACCACCGCTTCCACTCCCACTGTCAGACCCATACCCATCCTGCCCTCCCCCAAACACAGCAGGCGACGGCACCCTATTCCCCTCCTCCTGTACATTCCAATCATACGGTCCCTCATCATCATACTGTTCCTCCCTCTCCTCCACGAGTTCATAAGAAACCTCATTTTCTTGATGATCTTCTTCCTCCTCCTCTGCTTCCTTCTCCTCCTCCTCTTGTTCTTCCTCTTGTTCATTATCATCACCTGCCCTTTGCTCATCCTGCTCTTCACCCTCATCTTGCCCATCATCATTGCCATCATCATCATCACCACTCCTATCCCTATCCCAACTCTCCTCCCCTCCCGGCCCAACGTCAACCCACCTCCTCACACCACCCCTTCCCCCATTCCCATTCTGCTCCTCTTCCCGATACTCATTAAACCTCGCCCTCAACTCCGTAAAACTATCAGTAGCCTCCTGCACAACAATCAACGGCGCGCCCGTAAAAGGCACATCAAACCCATCCACCGTACTCCCAGTCCACAGCACACCGCGCCCGCTCCCAGTCAGAACCGCATCGAGCGTATCGAGGGACGTAGAGTGCGAGTTTCCTTCCTCCACATCCGCATCCACATCTGCATAAAGAGGGGGCATGTTGTCGTCGTTAGGTCTAGGGTTGGGGTCGGTGGATAGATAGGACGGTTGCTCGTCTACCTCCCCGTAAGAACCTTCCTGCTCCCGCTCCCGCTCATGTTCAGGCTCCTGCCCATCCCCTCCATGCTGTTGATACTGCTGGCCAACATCAACAGTCCCCGTATTATCACAAATCAAAGTAGGGACCATAAGCGGCGTCGCAAGTTCCATATCCGCCGAAGACGTGCTCATAGCCGAAGGCGAAGCACCAGACGCTCTCAGCCCACCAGACGTTCCAGACGTTCCAGACGCCCTCGAAGCACCAGATACCACAAACTCTGTTGATCCCCTCTGCTCGTCCAACACACGCGGGACATCACCAATCGTATACGTCCGATCTTGTTCATCCTGCCCCTCGCCCCCTCGTTCTCCCTCCTCCACCGCCCCTTCATCTTCCTCTCCACCATCACCAGCCCTCTCACTAACATCCCCAAACCCACTAAAGTCGAACAACCCACCCCCAAACCTCTCCACAAGCCCACTCACATCCCGGCTCTGATTCCTACTATAGTCCTGATTCCTACTACGGTCTTGATCGCCGTCCTCGGAATAATCCTGATGTCGATCATGGTCCCGATCACGACTATACCCCTCACTCGCTCTAAAACTCTCCTCCCCTCCACTCCTAAAACTAACCCCCTCAAACTCATCCAGACTGGCATTACTCCTATGCCCATCCCCCTCTTTACCGCGTCCCCTACTCAACCGCACCTCCTCCCCACCAGAAATCGTCTTCCGCCTCTTCCGCCTATGCACATCATACGGCGGCCCGAGCCACACCCTGCTCGCATCACCAACCCCAATCCCGCCACTGGAAAGGTCACCACCTCGTACCGAACGGTCCAAAGACCCTGTCAGAGGCGAAAGAGAGCCAAGCTGGCGCAGATGCGTATGCCCATGCCTCTGAACTTGGGCATGCATACGCAGTTCCTGTATCTGCTTCTCAATCCTCTCCTCCTGCAATTTCATCCTGAGGGTAATCACAAGGGAACTTCAGCCATCCACCCTTCACTGTCCGAGCAAAATCTATACATACCTCGCACATTCATCCTCAACCCTCCCAACCCTCTCCACAAGCTCGTCGGAGAGTGCAGCAACAGCATCCTAAACGAAAGAACCACAAAAGTCAGTAAATCATCACAGGACCTTCGCCAAATGCAAGCACGTCGAGCGAAATTGAAGACGCAACCACACGAGGGACACCCGCGGCACAACAAAAAAAAAAGAAAAAGGGACACTTACCAACTTTTGCTTATCCCTCCGCCTCTCAGCCGCATCGCCTCGTACATCACGCCTCTCCCGTTCCCTCAACGTCTGAACCAACCCCTTCAACACTTTAACATCCTCAATTAACCCACTATCAACCACAGCAGCAGCACCCGCCCGCTGCCGCCTCTCCTGCTCTCGACTATCCTCCCTGAACTGAGACACAGCCGGGACACTCTGCTGGTCACTGGCTAAACCCATCTCTGAGGACGACCGTGCAGTCGCAGAGGACGACGAGGATGGCCTGGGTACCGTCGCAGACGATTTTGAAGATGGTCTTGCTCCCGTCGCAGAGGACGACGACGACGAAGGTCTGCGTGCAGCAACAGATGTCGCAGAGGGCGGCCCATGCGCGGTCGCAGCTAACGACAAGGACGGCCTAGGTGCACTTTCAGATGCATGCGAGGCAGATATGGGTACAACGGTCGACGAAGGCCACGACGACGGTCTAGGTACATTCGCCGTTGCCGAGGGGCTCTTCGTCGTCGTCGTCGCTGTGCCCGAGGACGGCCAGGACGACGACCTGTGTGCTCTGTCTATCGCTGGGGTTGACGAGGGCCTATGTATCGCCGCAGCCGAGTGCGACGAGGCCCTTTCAGCAGCTACGCTTGCTGCACGGTGTGCGGTAGCCATGGATGATGATGACGATGACGGCCGGGTGGGTGCGGGTCTAACAGTAGACGTTGACGCATCCATAGCCATGGGGTTGGCTCCATTCCCGTTCCCAGCCTCCCTCTCATCGTCCCATCTTCCTTCTTGTCTCGGCTTCTGGCCATCCCTCCCGCCCACGACACCCCTCCAGCGCATCCTCTCATCCCTGAATGCGTCCACCTGCCGTCCAAGGCTCTGCACATCCTCTTCAAACTTCTGCAGTGGACTTTGCGGTGTTGGGTCCGCATGTGCAAGTGGCGGTGGAGAGTGTGAGCGTGGATGAGGAGTGGGTTTGCGTTGTTGGTTATGTGTCTGTGGCGCGGAAAGACGTGGTGATCCAGACCCTGGTGCGTGGGGAGAGAACAAGGGAGTATGGTTCACTCCTGATGCAGCTACCGCTGATTTTGATGTTGAGGATGAGCCGGTACGATGAGGATGGGTTGGCGGTGGAGGTGGAGGTGAAGTGGAAATGGTTGGATGTGGCTTGTGTGAGGTGCTCATTCGTAAATGCGACATCTAAAAATCATTTCGTAAATACATTGAGGGACAAAAATTGAGGAAAAAAAGAAAGCAGCACGCGCTTGTTACACCCCGAACACCATAGATAGGAAGAATATGTGTGCACACCTTGTCTGCCAATGACTGTATCTCCAATTCAAGGGTGCGATTGCGCGATATCGCCCAATCCAGCGCATGTCCAACTTCCAACCGACCGTAATCGAGCGCAAGATTCGCGTCCATCTCCCGCTCTCCGACTCTGCGAGCTTTCAACGACATCGATTGAGCACCGGTCGTTCCAGAAGCAGTTTCGTTAAGAGCAGCCAACGCAGAAATTTCAGTACAGCGATGTGTACACCTTGCCAACTCGGCTTCGCGTCTCGAGATCTGGGCCTCCAAAGCTCTGATGCGTTTTTGGGCGTTCAGGATGGTCTGTTGGTGGCTCTGGCGCTCGGTATCGCGTTCCTGGCGTAATGTTTGGATGAGGGAACGAGTGTATGCGAGGTCGTCCTGGGTAATCGTGTTGGGAGTAAGAGGCTGAGTGGCGGGACTACCCTGGTGGCTCCGTCGACAATCCACACAGCCCACCCCATTTGCTTTATTGCTTCTCCGATCGCGAATATGACTACAGCTCGGGCCTTCCAGAACTAAAGACGTAACCGCGAACCCAGCAGGGCGGAGGACGCCCAACCCGCCCTCTTCAACCCTCTCAATCAGCTTATCCAGCACCTCGCGCATCTCCTCCATCTCCTCTTCCTTCTTCCTCGCCACCTCCATCGCAACGCGTACGCGACTTTTGAGCTGTTTCTCGCGCGCTGCATGTTGTGTGATGAGAGTGTGGTGGGTGGAGAGGCAGGAAGAGTGGGTGAGCTCGAGGGCATCGAGGGCATCGAGCGTGGCGAGGAGGCGTTGTTGGGTTTGCAGATTTTTGGCGGCGTGTAGGTGGGCGAGCTGAAGTGCTGTCGCAATGCTGGTCGTGCTATGGCCAACTGTGCCTTTGCTGCCACTTGCTACTGGTATCGGAGACTTGAGACCTCAACAAAAGATAGTGTCAATGCCGTTTTTCGTCCAGAAACTGAGAAAGACATACGCACTGTACTTCGACCATCCTGTGATTTGGGCTCAGAGGCGGTTGACATATGTTGTAGATTAGGGAATGGTCAAGCACTGGCGTCGCCGTCAAGGCGAGCAGCCTCTGGATTCAGAGACAGGAGAACAAGGGTGTGATCGAGGTATTGCTTGTCCGCGCGTGGAGAGCGGTGGAAGAGCCCGAGCGATTGATTGGCGCTGTTGTCCGCCCGATCCTGATCATCATCTCGTTATTAGTCCTCGACTCCACTAATTTTGGCGTTGGAAAGGTGAAAAACGAAGGTAAACGGTCATAGTGGGTTAATAGAGGAGAGTGTGTTCTCGCATTTCTTAGACCTCCAAGCGCCATACTGCCCAACGCCATCAGATTTGCGAGTGAAGACCGAGACATCACTCACTGTTGAGGATCTTGCAGTTTAAACCTGAGGTGCTACAAAGCATAATTGGTGGGTTGCATGGAACTTGGTACATGTATCTAGAACGGGCTCCTTGCACTACTCTGTACAAGTTGTACGGCGAGCTGAGGTAACCAACTTCAACTTGAAAGATGCCCGGAGTGATCCATTCTATACGTCTCAAGCATATATGTATAAATAATGAGGTACCGCAACCAAGCCAGATCACAAACCATGATAGAAAAATAGGGCGGGTTGGTATGACTTGGGCTTGTGGACGCAAATTCGAGTGCTCGTGTCATTAACGGAGGTTAGATCTTCCCTCCCGGGGTTTTGCGCGCTTGGCAGCCTTGTTCCCATCCTCCTCAAACACATCTTCCTCCGTTGCAGGACGCTTTCGTTGTAAAACAGATTCGATGCTCCATATACCATTTGATTTTCGTTCTGTGCTGATGGAATCAGAGACACAATTCGTGGCTGTAACTGAAGAAAAACCCCTGCCTGTGACCTGTTGGCCTTGTCCTTCTTGAATTCATAAATTCCGGCGCATTCGGATGCGAGTTCAGGAAGTTTCCCCTTCGACCCAGATGCAGCAACAAGACGAGGTCCGCTACGACAGCTTAATTCCGCGGCAGGTAAAATAACCATCTCCGATTGATGGTCAGTACGCGCGGCCTTACCTGGAACGCTGCGCTTCAATGACTCGTTTGGGGCCGTTCGAAAGCTGGTGGTCTGCTTCAGTTGGTTGACCCCAGAGATATCCTTGGCCTTCTCGATAATTGATTCGTAGACCATGTTCAGGGCTGCATAGCCATCCTTGCGCAGTGGGCTCTGAGCCAACGGGTCTAATAGAGCCACCCACCCGCGTTCTTCACTGAAGATGGCGTTGTCAAGTTGAATCCGGACTTCAGAAGCGGTTTCTCCCGACCAGTTCTTGTTGCTGCTGCCATTCAGGAAGGCGGCGAACCATTCGGTAGGGTTACATGAGACTCGAGAGTGCATGTCCCTTCACGCTGTCCATTGTACGATTTATCGGCTGTAGTGGCGGTCGGCTTCAAGCATCAAGCCCAGAATGTAGACCGGTAAATAGTCGGTGCCTGCGACATCAGTGGCCCAAGAGCGACGGACTATGACAAAATGACAATGACAATGAAGACTTTGCTATGATCCCCGGCCGGACCTCGAGATATCGCGATCATTTTGATGGGTCACGATCACGCGTTTGTTTGTTAGGCCTCGACGCGTTTAGCAACGTCCGGGTGGCACGCAGGCTTGCCCTTGGACCTTGACTACAAGTGGCCACAGCTTGCTCTTACACTCATTGTCCTCGCCTAGTGCTAGTTTCTCCGAAGGCTTTCTCCGCACTCGTGTGGCTCGGTTTCAATTGCCAGTTGGCTATAAAACTGAGGCTACTGGCTAGGTAAGTTTCCTACTTGCATTCCGGCACTCTTCTCGCACAATGTCTCAACGGCCCCAGCCAGCGAACACTCCATCGTACTCGAACAACGGCCAGACTCCTCGCAAGACACAAACCCTCGCTTCGTCAGTCTCAGCTGCATTCACCAATCTCAAGAAACAACGCGATCGTCGAATGGAGAACATGAAGGATCATACATTTTCGTGTGCACCTGCCGAATGGTTCACCGCCTTCCTGGACGACAGCAGCAACGAAAAATGGTCAGCAGAGACCGCCTCTGATGTCCGGACTCAACTTGGCGAAGCCATCTTCAACGAAGAACGCGGGTGGGTAGCATTAACGAACGTTGGCTCAGAACCCACTGCCCAAGGAGGATAACGTTTATGCCACCCTGAACGGGATCTACGAATCAATCATCAAGAAGGCCAAGACTATCTCTGGAGATGATGGACTGAAGCAAACTACCGTTTTTCGAACGACCCCAAACGAGCCACTCAAGCGCGACGTTCTAGGCAAGAAAACGCGGCCCGACGGACAATCGGGCATGATTATTCTACCTGCTGTGAAAGTAGGGCTTCGTCGCGGCCCTCGTCTTGCTGCAAAGCATGGTTCGAAGGAGAAGCTTCCCGAAATATCCAAACAGGCATCAGAATGCGCCGGAATCTACGAATTCAAAAAGGACAAGGCGGACAGGCCAGAGGTACGTTTTGTTTGCCTTGAACAACTAAACCCACGGCGAATTGTCACTGATCTCATCCACACAGAATGAGAAGCAAATGGTACACGGAGCATCGGAGCTCTTCTACAACGACCCCCGAAGACGCTTCACGTTTGGAGTCACAATCGAAGGGACAGCGACCAGACTCTGGTTTTTCAACCATAGCTTCATTTGTATCACGCATGAATTCGATTGCAATACCGTAAGCCAGATTCACAATGCCTGTATCTACGCCACCTTCACTCACTCGCATACCTCTTAGGACCCCGATTCGCTTGTTCGCTTCTTCTTATATATGACTTTCGCCTCGGAAGAACAGCTTGGGTTCGACCAAACTGTGAAACGACTCGAGGAAGCAACTGAGGCCTATTTCCTATATAAAGTCGAGGGCAATTACTACCGAACGGTTGGTAACCCACTGGCTGAAGACAGTGCTTGGCTCATGAACTCGCGGGCGGTCCGCGTATGGACTGTTCGTTTGGCCGACAAAGACGGCAAGTTCTTGTCAGAGCAGGAAAACGTCCTCAAAGACGTGTGGCTTTACGACGATGCCACCAGTGAGCGAGAGAACTACGAGAAACTTATTGCAGCTGCGCAAAATGAGGACAAGATGAATCCTCCAGACAATAAAGACGACAGTCGCACATCGACTCTGCAGACGCTTTTCTTGACAATCGATCATGATTGGGCTGTCCAACTCGAGGGCGGTGGGGATGACATCACCTGCCTTCGTCCAGATAGCGCAAAACCGGTCTGTATGTCCAAAAATGTCTCTCGTGACCTGCCAGTGTGCTCTCAGGCCAGTAAGGGAAGCAAGCGACACTCCACTAAACCAGCGCCGAATCCTGGTGCAACAGTCGGAGCTGCCCCAATGCCCAAGGTTGACCTCAAGCATCATCGCCGCATCCACCGACGCGTTATTTTCCGGGAGATTGACGGATTGCGAGGCAGCGACGCGAACGACGCAATGCAGAGTCTTGCACAGGACGCGCACGTGACCCGCTCTGCTTTGACACGAGCCACCACCTCGCCGTATCAGCTCGAATTCCAGTCAGCTCAGTCCTCATCTCTTTCTGACACTCTCCTTACCTCTTAAGTCCTGATTTTGCGAATTCTGCTATTCTCCATCGCATCGGACTCTGCAACGCTGGTTGGCACTCATCATGACATGGCAGCATCTCGAATTCCCTGGACTCCAGTACTGCCAACCGTGGCCTTTCACTCAATCCATCCACGACGAACAACCCTAGTACTCAGCTCGAGATACAAGCTGACTAGTGACTACAGATGGTTCTACGGGCTTCAGAGAAAGAACTTCAACATCCACGATTCAGCGCCCTTCACCATCACCGATAAACAGTGCGACGCATATCTTACCATGGTCTCACCCACGGAACGCAACACACCGACACTCGACACTCTCAACTCAACCAACAACGAAACAGGCTACCACTCCGACGTCTACACAACAATTAGTGCCAAACTTTGTACTTACTGTCACTACACTTCGACCTGAGACGATCCTTACCAATACACACTTTGGATTCAGTGTCCACCTTACACTCAGTGCACCACAGGGCTGTTCTTTCTTCTTGAAACCCCCTTTCTGTATGCCTATGGACAGGCAGCACCTATCGAAAGGTGTTTTTCTCTCACGCCTATTGAAAGGCAGCACCTATTGAGAGGTGTTGTTCCCTTATGCCTATCGAAAGGCAGCACCTATCGAAAGGTGTTTTTCTCTTACGCCTATAGAAAGGCGGCACCTATTGAAAGGTGTTTTTTCTCTTAAGCCTATCGAAAGGCAGCACCTATCGAAAGGCGGCACCTATCGAAAGGCGGCACCTATCGAAAGGCAGCACCTATTGAGAGGTGTCTTGTCTTACACTTATTAACAGGTGTTCTCATTATGCCTGTGGACAGGTTATTCTTATTTTTATGTTAACGGAGAGGCTCTTACCCAGGATTCGGAACTCCCATTGAGTGGCTCCGCCGATTGAACTTCTGAAGGCTGTGTTTGTCTCATCTTTGATATGTACTACATATTATTACCACTGGTCCGCCACCGGTCGTTTGGGGGGTTCAGCCACCATTGGTCAACCGCCGCCGTCTGGGACCGCTTGCGGTCCGTTCGGGGGGCTAGCCGTCTGGCGGTCTCCCTTCTCCCCACGACCTGGAGATTTGGCTCGAGCCTCCTGCCGGAGCCTCTCCAACCCCAACTACACCACACAAGTGTGTTGGGTGCGCATGATGCCGTTAATCACACCTAGCATTCACTTTCCATGGTTCATACTTACCTGATGCCAAATGGACACAGACAAGGACGAAAGCGCAAGAAGTGCATATCCTTGTACGAGATCGATAATTTCAAACTGGCGCTCCAATGCATTGTTTTGTACGCTGAAGGTCAGTCCGTTTCTGCTAACCAGCCGTTTGCGTTGTATGCTGACCCGCGATTTACCAAGGACTCAATACTTTCCGTGAGATTGGTTATCTACATCGAGACATCAGCTACGGGAACTGCCTCGTATTCATTCCAGAAGGTGGAAATCCTATCCCCAAGATCTCCGACCTTGAATATTGCAAAGCCTACAGCGACGTCTCCGAGCACGATCCAATTACGGTGGGTTCTTGTATTCCTGGGCCTCCTGGTGAAGTAGTATGTACTGACTTCGTTCTATTGTAGGGGACTCCAGAGTTTATGGCAACAGAGGTTAGGTTTGGGATGCACCTGTTCACGCCGGTTACGGTTCCTATATTGAAGGTTGCCCCGAAGACCTACACAAGGCCCAAGGACATCTTCATGATCGAGGACAAGGATACACCTGTTACCAACGAGTGTGCGATCGTCGCGGAGCCGGAGGACATCAAACCGTTCCATGTCCATTTCTACCATGATTTGGAAGGCCTCATCTGGCTTCTTATCTGGTTCATTTTGACCCATGTGCCGGTATCCTTCAAAGGAATCATGACAAAGGACCAGATCTCGAAATGGCGCTTCCGGATAGATAGCCTGTTCCACGCCGATCCTGCACCCCGCATACGCCTCCTTCGTGGCGGCCTCTTCGACTTCAAGGACGACATCATGTCATGGGGATGGTATCAAGACCTGGAGCCTGTGATCAACATTCTCGATTGTATCGCAAGCATGGGGAATGCCTATGCAGAATTGGAGAAGGTACCGCAGTGCGACCTGGGAGATGGGTGCCATCGATGGTCCGATGACAAATTCGGTCGTAATGTATACGAAGAGGTCTGGACCAGCTGTACAACAGCCCTCTGGGCGATTTTAGTTGACAAGAAGGAGGCATGGAAAGTCAAATCTATGTGGGATCTGCCCATTGTGAAAGATGAAGATCAGTCTGGCGAGTCCTCTTCGGTGGTGGGAGGAAAGTGTCCTGCAACGGAGGGTGACGTGTTTGAGGAGGATGGGAACAGGGCCGCCAAGCGCACCAATACGCGGGAGGGAGGATCTAACCTCCGTTAATGACACGAGCGCTCGAATTTGCGTCCACGAGCCCAAGTCATATAATGGATGCCAGCTCACCCTGCTCTTCTATCCGAATGCTTCTTGATCTGGCTTGATTTCGGTACCCCATTCTTTATACCTACGTATGCATCTATATGCCTGAATCATACAAATTGGATTACGGCGCTTGATGTTGTCCGTTTTTCTCAGTACTATCATTCATCAGTAGTTCGTATTTCCTCACTGGTTCGTATTTCCTCACTGGTTC
>ML210297.1:0-29709 GCA_004369085.1 Coprinopsis marcescibilis
TATGACGTAGTAGATAGTGAATGGAACTTATCGATAACAATCGATAAGAGATAAGAATAGTGTATTTAAAACCTACCATTATTGGTAGTAGTACTTTAGTTTTGATCTCGTTTCTCTCCTGTATTACGATAGTTAACGAATAAGACTTTGGTTAGTCTTCTCGTCGACGAGTCGTCTCACTCGAACCCTTCGAAAACTCTATCGTCTTGACGTCCGTTCGTCTCGACTTATTCGCTCAACTCGCTTGTCTCGACGATCTTTCGTCTTAACCTTATCGTCAACTATCGCTTGGACGACTAAGGCGTATCATTCGCCTTGCGTCGTAACAGAGAAAGTTTTCTTTGGTGATTTCCTCAATGTGAGTTCTGGTGAATGCATCACGTTCCTGACTGAGTCGGTGTTTTAGAACGGCAAATATTACGACGTCAAGTCCCTGATAGATGTGTGTTGCGTGTGAGGGATAGCAGAGCACAAGGACTTTATGCTCCTGGGCGTAGTCGAGGAAGGCAAGGCTGTAGTGGGAGGTGTGTCCATCAACCAAAAGCAGGTGCCATTGACCATCTGCTTTTTCAGATGTCTGCTTATCAAAGATCTTCAGCCAGTCAATGCCTATTTCATTATTGGTCCACCCCTTCTGTGAATACCCAATTCTGAAGCCATGTTGGTGAGCACTACAATCCTGTCCTTGAATTCCTAGAACTCACGATGTGTTGGCAGGGTTATCCTGCTTCCACTTCACTTGGTACCCTTTCCCTTTGAAGATCACTCCAGAAGGAAGAGAAGATCCGTCTGCACAGATAGGCATGAGGACAGTAATGTTCTCTTGATTTCTGGTTCACTGCTGATAGTGTGGCCCTGAACGTGCCCTGCCAATGACTCACTCTTGCTCAGCACATATGGCTGGCATCCAACCTCGTCAACTGCATATATATTGCTTGCTTTGATGTTGTACTCTTCTAGGGTCTTCTTAAGGAGTGCCCACCATGCTTTGTTTGTGTTTGAATTGACTGTGTTTGCACGTTTTGTCTCCAGAGGCGTTGACCATGCCATTTTGAGCCTGTCTGAGTTTTGTTCAACAAATCGATGTGTCCAGTTCTTCCCTATGCCTTCCTCTGGAAAATCGTCACCAAGATGTGCACCAAGAATTTGGTCAACGTCTTCTTTAAGCCAGCAATGTGTGAGAGGAAAACCTTGGTCAGCGCATTGTGTAACATGTTTGATAACAAGCTCTGCTTCCTCTGGTAGAAGCCACTCTTGCGCCTGTGCAGCTTCTTTCCGACTCTTCCTCCCAGCAGCCCGTGCAGCAACAGTGGTGTGGTGAATCTTTTCGCACTCCAGTGCTTTCAAAGTAGCTTTTTTCAAAGTCTTTGGCAATGGCCCGGGATCCTCGACGAAATTTGGCAGGTTTCTTGAGCTCAAGCTCATATGCAGCGGCTGCACGATTGATGACATCATCATATCCATTGTTGCCCTGTCGATGTTTCTGACCTTCGGACTTTGCTTTGGCTACCATAGTAGGGAAGAAAAAGAAGACAACAATGACAGAAAAGTAATAGAAGCAATTGTGGGGCAATGGAGACTGAATTTGCGTTGCCATTGCAAGATCCGGGCACTGTTGTGCTCAAAGGAGTAAAACTGGAGTTGCAAGCGGAATTGTGGGGGGCTATTATTGAAAGCAATAGTGAGTCGATTGCTTCAAGACTTGGCCTACTCACTCTGTATACACTCCAAACCATCCTTAACATGGTAATTTACTAATGACTGCTTGTGTTCACAAGCAGTAAGATCATATATTTTCGGAAAATGCGAAATATCAGAGATTTTGGTCATAACACCGAAGAAAATCAATCGTATTGGGGCTAGAACATTCATTTAGCTCCCTATTTACTCTCTTAACATATTGCGCATATCTCCCACAATGTTCCTGTCAAGGTTTGAGTCAAAACGAATGCGAACTTTAGGAGCAGTGGTCGAAAGAGTATATCGGTGTTCTGTCCGGTGATGGTGTTCCGGCGGCCGGTTGATGACTGTAACCTCTGTGGGAATTTCACTGGACGCGGCAAGCCATTTTGAACCTGCCATACACAGTAGAATTTTACCACGGCTGGATAACAACTCTCTGCCCAGTGCCACCACCACCATTATCCCATATTTCCATCTAAACGTAAAGCGCTCACGAGATGAAGTCGGAGACGCCTAAGGCAGGACCCAGCAATGTTGAAGGACAAGAACGGCAGACAACTCCCCCTCAGGTTCGTGATGGCAATCCGCAGGCGGCGGCCTCGAACAGTACCCCAGAAGGTAAAGGGACGGCGGCTTATGCAACAAATAATACAGAAACAAGGTGGATTCTCGCTTAATCTCGCCTTGTTGGTCAGTTACTGATACAATGACAGGACCAACTCGCCGAATGTGCTATTAATCAAGGAGGATCTCAGGGATGCGTTGAGAGTCCCGTTTCTGTCTTTCGTCAAGTCGCTTTTGATGGTAGAACGACACCACGACGGCAACGACACCAAGCCATTAAGAGCTGAATTGTCTCCCGACGCTCTGGCCCAGTATGGAGCGGAACAGTTGGAGTCGTTGGTCACGGAGGCCGTCAACTGGTGCAACGGCCCATTGACCGGGGAGTTAAGGAAAATGAAAGAGAATCTCAAGGAAATGTGAGTCGTTCGATGGTATGCTTCATACGATATACCTAACGGCAGAATACAGGCTGTCTACGAAAGTGGAGAAGGACCGTTACCATCCACTCAGTGTCGCCCTGAATGCCATCCTCGTCCAATTTTCAGGCAACAGCGTCTCTGACGCCGCGTTTCTGTTTGTCGTCAACGATCCTGCGATAATAACTTCCACAGTCATGTCAGATGAAGCTCCCAGGGGCACGATGCGGAAGCCCGACCTGATCGCCCTCACCCTTTGCCGTTTGAAGAAAATAGTCTCCGTAGGCGTCGACGGCTACTCTGGTTTCGCCAAGATTTTGGAAGAAGGAGCAGATGTTTGGAAGGATGCTCGAAAGAATGCCCAGGAAAACATCGGCTGGCCCGACGTTCACAACCCTTTCGAAATCAAGGTAGAAGACATCATAGACTGTACGCGAATGGATGGACCATACGAAGTCGCAGATATACTTCCCAGTTAGTTCAAAGATCTAGTTTGACATGCTTATCTCTACTGACGCCTATACCAGAAGACCACAAGCAGAAATCGGAACTCCAGGCTGGACCAACTGGATCTACAGGCTCTGCGACCACCAGCAAGGCGAGCGCCAGAAAGACCTCGTCTCAATCTAGGTCTACCGCAGGCACCACAAACTCCAACAACTTGAAGCGGAAGAGCTCCACCCCTCGCGGATCGTCCAACAAGAAGCAAAAGTTCCCCCCACTTTCACCTTCAACAACCGTCACCACCGACGTCCAATGCGCGTATTATGGCCTTGAACTATTGCGTTCGAGGTGGGACCGTACCCACAGCGTCGTTTTTCTGCTAGTCGGTACGGTAAAACCCGCGTTATTCATGAAAGCACCACTCACTAACTCAATTCTCATCAGATAATAAACTTTCATTGAAGTGGTACGATCCTCAAGGGTGCATCGAAACTGAGCCTATCGACATCGTTGAGCAACTTCCGCTTCTTGTCGCGACAATGGTCCTTTTCCAACGGTTCGGAACCCGCATGCGGGGTATTGCCCCTCTTGATCTCAAGGCCACTGTCAACGGGCGCGAGCACAAGTACGACATCCCCAACGACACCAGCGTCCTATGGGAGCTCAAGGGACGCAGGCCTGTAGTTGCCAAGCCTGTAGCCAAAGGCACTGCCGATGAGCGCACGAAGAAGGAAGAGGCCAAGACCGAGATAAAGACAAGATCGCAGACCAAGGCCCATAGGCTTCCAGACGACCTGAAAAACACTTTCTTCAAGTTTTCATGGAGAGAGGAGCAGCGGGACGGCGAGGGGGATATCATCTCCTGTGCAAGGGAGAGAGCGGAGAAACATCTTGGGAAATTCGCGAAAGACGTCACAAATCACCTTCCTGATGTCCTTCACTACAAGGCCCACGATAAACTGTCGACAAAGTTTATTCGACAGTTTGCTGGAGTGGGGATAGAGGGAACACAGGGATCTCGAGTGCCCTGTGAGATGTTGTCGAAGGAGATGAAACCACTTGATGAGCTACCTCCTGACGACTTCTTTGCCAAGATATGGGGTGTAATTCGATGCAAGCGGTCAAGTGCTCTTGTCTCAATACCCAACGCTTACTCTATTCCTTATTCGCACAGGCCATTTTCTTCTTTGGAAGATTGGGATTGCACATGGCGATATCAGCTTCAACAACTTGATGGTCAAAAGCTTGCCGAATGGCCACAGAGTCATGGTGCTGAACGACTATGACCTAGCAGCGATAATGGCTGAAGGAGAAAAATCGCCGAGCAAGAAAGGGTACGAGAGAACTGGGACGAAACCATTCATGGCCCTCGATCTACTCTACTCGAGCGATGGTTCTGTTTTCCGCCTCTACCGACACGATCTCGAATCCATTCTGTGGTGCATCGCTTGGTACTGTAAAGAGGAGAAAACCTGGACCGAGGGCTCGCACGACCAGGTTGCGAAAGAGAAGGGTTTCTGGTTATTGAAGGTGAATCCAGCACGCCCACCTGACGGCATCCGACCAGGAGCAGAGGTGTTTTGGAGGCCAGTGATCAAAACCTTCAAGACTTGGATCAATGATATGGCTCCCATTGATGGCAAGGCAGACCACACTGATCGCGAACTTCTGGAGATGATCGACCAGTATTTGCCTCGCCAGCAAGAATACAAAACCTGGGACTGGATGGACTTCTCCATTCATAAGGGGGCAAGGGAGAGCTAATACTTCAAGCACTTCCCATGTTATTATCTCCCTCGCATAGGTCTATTTCACCATCTTCTTCCTTGTCCCCATCGTCTCCCTCCTCATCGTCTTTTCCGGTATCTTTGTCTTTGCCGTTGCCGTTGTAGTCGGTCTCACCACCCATAAACCTAGTCCTTTTATAAATAAACCCATTCCTCTCCCCATCCTGTCCATGTTCCTCATGATCACAACTTCGCACGTCTTCGCGAGCACCTCGAAGAACCACCCCCTCTGTCCTCTCTCTCGCTCAACACTGAATTACCCACATCCTCATCCCCTACCCCAACGTCACCCACCCTCACCTCCTCGTGAAACCTAACAGGAAACAACCCCACAATGTTTGACGTTTAAATTGATCAACGTTCAACTCAACTCGGCTTTCTCACTGGGGATCATCGATGAACAATTTATGGTGCGCAACAATGCCTGAGGACTTCGGTGGTGGTATGCAACATTCAAGCAGGATGCCGGAAGTGGGAGACTGTGATGTGGATTATCCCTAATCTAATTTTATCGGCCGAACCATACATAGCCACAAGCTCCAGCGAAATCTTCAGCGCAGCTGCAACTTTGAGCGTTGGTTTGGCCTCTGCATATCCAACTGAAATGAGCACACGGCGTTGAATATAATTAAGTATAAAGTAGAAATAATGTATTGCGAATGTATCAAAGGTGAGTGACGGATCACAGAACCAGCCGCATTTGTCACACTGATGTGTCCTGTGAACATGCAGGACCGGATCTAACTACTGAAATCATTATCGTCAGCTACGGGCGTTCATGGGCTTGACCAACAAATGCTTCAAACACCGTAAAACAGCCATCACACCCTCCTGCACTTTCTCCTTCTCATCCGCCATGACCTTCGGCAACAGCTTGGTCCCAAACGAACTCTCATTCCACTTTTGAAGCAGCTCCCAAACACGATCCTTGAAAGAGCGGCTATCAGCAGGAGAGTGGGGTGAGCATATGTAGTACTCGATTCCGCACGCCGTGATATCCTTCGGAGTAAGAGGTGTCAACGGGAGAGGCCAGGGCAGATCGATCCAAAGCAACGTTTCAATCGACTCGAAATCCCTCCAAACCCTGGTGTTCCTTTCGTAGATCTTGGCCAACCGGTCCTGCAACTCGAGGGTGATTTCGTACTGTCTTCGAAGGAAGTCGTTGGCGTGCCTCTCTGGAGGAAGCTGTTCGCCGGATATGATAGCGAGAGCACCAGCGGAAAATGAGGTTGGTGGTTGGGGTAGGGACTGATACGGTGTGGGATATCCGGAAGGTGACCACATAGTCCAGGCAGGGGGGTGGGCCAATCTTGACGACGGATGCGGGGCAGAGGAAGGCCTCGGTGGAGGTGAAAGTCTTGGGTCGCGCATTGAAGAAGGTGGGTGGGATCGGTGGGTGGTGACCAAAGCGTTCGAGTCGTGTTCGCGTTGACGGCGTCGCTTGATTGCTTGCTCCCGTTGTCGGAACATCTCTTGCTGAGCAAGGTGGTTCATGAACCCCATGAAATCTCGCTCTTCCCATAATCGTTCGAGAACCTTGTCCTGGAGGACGGCGGGAACAAGAGACAGCATGATCTCGTCCTCAACCGAGTCATATGTGGTGCGAACCATTGCTCTTGATGCTTCTGCCTCTCGTGCCTTGAGTTTACCCTCTCTTTGCTCTAGTTCCCTTCGCTTCTCGTTCAGCGAAACCTTCAAGTCATACAGCTCGTCTTCCTTGAGCTCCAGCTCTTCCTCTCTTTCTGTGATTTCCATCTCCATCGCCACCGCCGCCTTCTCTCGTTCTGCGATTCGTTTGCGAGTGTCGTCATCTTCGTCTCGTGTCTCTGCCAACTTGTGAAGCAGCTCTTCCGCCTGCATCTCCGCAAGCTCTTGTGATGTCTGTGCCCTCCGTGCCGTATCCAGAGCTTCTTCAGCTCTCTGACGAGCGAATTCCAGCTTCTCTCGCAACTCTTCATCCAGCCTTTCCACCATCTCCTGCTCAGCCTCTCGCTCCTCTCGCTCCCTTTCCATCCTCTCCATTTCCAATGCCAGTACACGGTCGAGTCTTTCTCTCTCCAACCATTCATCCTCCAATTGATCTCGAGCCTTCCTTTGGTCCTGCCACAGCTGTATAATCAACGCCTCATCGGCCATACGCTTTCGCTTTATGGCCTGCCTCTCGTCCGATTCCTTCTCCATCCGAATATGCTCCGCTTTCAGAAGTAACTTGTCCTCGTCTAGCGCCTCGCGTTCCCGCTCGAGGGACTCCCACTCGTCATCCAAGGCACCTCGCTCCCGCTCCTTGATGTCCGTCCACTCATGCAGTTGACGTTCGTGTTCGTGAGAGGCCTCTTCGTTCTTCAAAAGTTGCTGTTCGAGCGATTGTCGAATCCCCTTCTCTACAGCCAGCTGCTCCTTCGCCACTCTGAGCTCAGATTCCAGCCCTTCCGCCGCCGCTCTCAGTTCACTCTCGAGTTCTCTCATCGCTGCTTCAAGTTCAGCTTGCAGCTCGTCCTTCGCTGCGGCCTGCAATGTCACCCTTTCTTCGGCCTTTCCCAGCTCTGCCTCCAGCCTTTCGATGATTGTCTCGAATTCCACCGCAAGCTCTTTCTTCGCCAATGCCTCAAGCATCAATCTCTCCTCGACCGTCTTCAGCTTCGATTCTAGCGCAGTTCTGGCTTCAACTTCGGATCCTAGGGTTTCGAAAGCATCCTCGATTTCTGCCTCCAATCGCTCCTTTGCGATAGTCTCTTGCTCCTGCCGTTCCTGAGCGATCGTGAGTTCGGCGCACAGCTTCTCCTTCGCTCCAGCTTCCAGCTCGAGCGATTCTTCCACCCCCTTAAGATGAATCCCCAGACGCTCGTTCGCTTCGGTTTCAACTGCCAGTTGATCCTCGAGAGTTTTGAGCTCGACGCCCAGGGTTTCTATCGCTCTGGCGCCCACCTCCAGCCTTTCCTCCGTCATCTTGAGCTCGGCTTCCAGCTTCTCCTTTGCTTTCGCATCCCGCTCCATCTTCAGCGTCGTCCTCTTGAGCTGAGTATCCAGCAGGTCGGTCCTCTCTTTCTCCTTGCCGAGCGCCGCACTCAACCTCTCTCGCTCCTTAGCAAGCTCCTCCTCCAACCTCTCCCTCTCGCTCTTCAGCTCCAAAATCAGCCTCCCCTTCTCCAACCTCTCCCTATCAGCTCTCTGGCGTTCATCGTGAACTTGCCGAGTTACCCGCTGGAGCTCTTCCTTGTATATCCTCTCGCCCTCGACGATCGACTTTTGAAGCTTCTCGAATTGGCCGAGTGTCGAGGAGAGTGGCTCGAGTAATTTATCCGAGTCCGACGACTTTGTACGGGGGAGGACAGCAGGCCTAGGTGCTCGATCGCCTGAGGCACGGTTGCTCCTAGGCCGAAGTGTGGTAGTGCGGGCCCTCGAACCACCAACTACCGTTGGCGGAAACTTCGAGTCTTGCGGACGATGTTTGATATAACCAGACTGCATAGGTGGTGGGGGTGTCGCTGGCGGTGTTGTCATTGTTGAAAAGTAGCTGAAATCTGAGGATCGCTGGCTAATTGTGTCGGCGGCCCCATCTCTGACTGCGCCATCTACAGCATCTCGAAGGATACGAGATGTGGTGCGCTGAGGCGTGGGTGCTTTAATGGACATTGTACAGAGAAATAAGCGGTTGCAGCGTTCCGTTGGTAATTTCCTGGTGCGGATGGGGGTTGCGGGTGAATTTGAGATTGGGAATCGGAATGTTGCCTTTAGACTACATTAACAGCGAAGAATCCGGCCTTGTTGTGATTGGGGTTGCACACCCCCTCACCAGTGTAGTCCAAATCCAGAGATGAATTCATTCATTTGACATGGAATGCTGTGAAACTCGTGTCAGTTGACCCGGTTTAGAAGGTTTCTGATATTTTCTCACCCAGAAGACCCCGCCACCTGATAAGCGCCTTCAATTGAAGCCCTTTACCCTGAGTACCGAGCATTGTACTGGATTTTGGTATGCGTTGGCGGTGGTCTTTAGCAAGACAAGTAGAGCCCCTCACAGCCACAAACCGCGATCATTGGTTCGCAATCTTATCTTATCTCTAATAGCACAGCCGTTGCGGGATATTGAGTGTTGATGCAAGCGCCACAAGTTCTGACATCGAACCACCATCGCAATTTGGGGGTTCCACAAAAGCTCGTCTTAAATGTCACTCGGCACCTAGTAGAATACATGGGCTGGGGTACTCATACCTGGGCAATGCACAACCGCGCTTTCACGGATCCGGACTACAGACAAATCGACCAACGACACTTCATCTCGAATCGGCATTTCTAGCATCTGGAAACCGCGTCCGAAGTTCTTATTGGGCCATCTCACCGTGAAACTGAAACCTCGAGAGGCTAAAATGAGGCTTCTGCACTCCAAATCACATCGCCATTTGCAATGCGGCTGCCTCCCATACCATTGGCCACTAAATTCGGCGTAATCATGGCGGTAGCACCTCCACGTCGCACGACAAGGACTTCTTGTGTCGACCTTCGCAGTTTATGTCTACTGTGCCCTCAAGGGGATACAAAATCCCTCGCTGGTCGCGCGGCTGGAAGGACGGTCTTCTTCGGACAGTGTGCGGGAGATCAATTGCAATTATTATGCCTTATCTTCTGGCTGTAATGCCGATGTTTCTTTACTGGAGGGATACCAGAAGGCTTCAGGCTGTGTCAGCAGTCTCGTAACACAATGGAACGGGCCCTCTGCAAATTACTCTATGCTGGACCTTGTTACTCTCCAAGATTTCGGCAGGAAATGGAATTAAGGCTCTCGCCGAAAATTCCTTCCGCCAAAAGCCCCGAGCGAGCTCATTCACTGGTTTTCCAGCCCCGTAGTGCTTTGTCAGGGAGAATAACATACACAGAACGGGGAAACCGGTCTATAGCGCAAGTACTTAAAAGCACAACCTGATCGCCAGTACTCTAACATATCCCCTCTCCTTCTCTACAGCAGTTCTTCGCCATAATTTCTGTACTCAGACCATGATACCAACGCTCTCAGCAGTGCTCGGGATCGTTCTGGCGGCAGTCGTGTTAGTGCGGCTGAAGAGGAACCGCTCCGTGCTTCCACTACCCCCTGGTCCAAAGCCTCTGCCAATATTCGGCAATTTGTTCGACATACCCAAGCTAAACGCTTGGGAGAAGTATCGCAAGATGTGTAGAGAAAACGGTGCGTAACTGCGTCAAACCTGTGGAAATCGCTCTTATTTCATTGTGGGCGCTTCACGGTAATCTCGGTAGGCGGGATGGTGTATCTTACGTTCTTTGGTCACGGGCTTCTCGTTCTGGGGACCGCTGAAATGGCAAACGATCTACTAGATAAGAGTTCCGCCGAATTCTCTGACAGGCCGCCCAGTGTCATTCGGAAAATGTGAGTCCACATCAAATCCTCACCGAGCGCGTAATGGCGATTGTTGACAATGTACCACAGGGTGGAGATGGATTGGGTTTGGGGCCTTCTGAACTACGGAAACGAGTGGCGAGATCGAAGGCGAATGTTCCACCAGCACGTTGGGAAATCAGGTCTCCTACAGTATCACGCAATATTTTATGACGAACGAGACAAGCTTCTACGCGAACTAGCACAGGCGC
The DNA here is from genome assembly GCA_004369085.1 of Coprinopsis marcescibilis. Taxonomy (NCBI): domain Eukaryota; kingdom Fungi; phylum Basidiomycota; class Agaricomycetes; order Agaricales; family Psathyrellaceae; genus Coprinopsis; species Coprinopsis marcescibilis. The sequence continues at coordinate 10,496 of ML210297.1, forward strand.
CTGACCAATTTCGGCATCTTTTTCGAATGTGAGCTCTGTCCGTCTAGTCCATAAAATCATTGCCCACGTCTTACCTTGGCTTACACCAGGTTCTTCGGGAAATCTATCATGCGAATGTCATACGGTGTCAACGATGACGAATGGAACAAGAACCTGATTCTCGAGTCAGAGCAACTTTTCAGGGATTTTACAGAAGTGACGAGGCCAGGAAGACTCTGGGTTAGCACCCTGCCATCCCTGAAGCATATACCAGGATGGCTTCCCGGCGCAGGTTTTCAGCGACGCCTGGCAGAGCTGACGAAGATTAGTCGCCACGTCTTGAATTCGCCCTTCCAAAAGGCCATGGACGATCTCGTAAGCTCTCATTCTGGTACCACCCTTCCTTCTCCATTGACGTTATCCGTACCCAGAACAATCCCGACAAGATAAAAGGACCTTCTATGGCAGCAAGCTTTATCGAGAATTCGTTGGACGATCCCAGCAAGCAATTAGACGCTCGTAGTGTGTGTGCACAAGCGTATCTAGGTGATTCGATTTATCACGCCCATGTCACGCTTATCGTTTATCTTACACAATATACACAGCTGGCATCGACTCTGTATGTAGCTGTTCTCGATTCTCTCCGTTCATCTAACTTACGCGTTCTCCTATCCCAAAGACGGTCACAGCTGCGACCGGCTTGGTTATTGCCCTGGCCAAATACCCTCACGTGCAACAGAATGGATTGGAGGAGATAGAATCAATTGTGGGCACCGGCATTTTACCAACGCTCCAAGATCGCGATTCTTTGCCTTACATCCAAGCAATAGTGAGAGAGCTCACCCGGTGGCACGTCGTGGCCCCTTTAGGTATGGACTCGGAAAGACTCTGTCCGTTAATTCCATTCTAACTGGTACCTTAGCGGTCCCTCACGTCTCATCGGTAGATACCGAGTATAAAGGCTACTTCATTCCCAAAGGAACGATCGTATTCGCAAATGTGTGGTGAGTATTTAATCTTCGCATTCTTTCTCATACACTACAATGGCATTAATAAATGGAATTGGCTTCTTCCAGGTCATATCTTCACAATCCTGAAGTGTTCCCAGACCCGAAGGAGTTCAAACCAGAGCGATTCCTAAAAGACGGCCTGCTCGACACGGAGCTTATGGAAAAAGCATCTGTGGGTTTTGGCTTTGGGCGTCGGTGAGTTTGGTATACGGGCCTAAACCCAGAATTATCGCTGACCGTGACTTGAATACGAATGATAGAATCTGCCCCGGTCGATTCATGAGCGATGAATTGATGTTTATTCTGGTTACCTCCCTTATTTGTGGGTTCAAGATAAGCTCAGCAAAAGATGCAAACGGAGACGACATCCCTCTGGATTTGAAAATCCAGGCAACCTCTTCAATCGCGTATGGCCTTCTTCTTTATATCAGTAGTAAGGTGCCGAGAGCTGACCCTTTTTATCTCAAGAACGCCTGCTCCCTTCGAATGTCACATTGAAGCACGCCCACTGCCGAATTTATGGGAATCACAAGATTAGTAGCTCGGTTACAATGTAGTACTCTACAGCTCGTTATCCTTTTCGTCTAATTCTGTCGTATTATGTATTGGAAGTTCCAGCGTGGATATTAGCTATCATCTGTATTGCCAGGTACGCCCGACGTTCTCTTTTTGCAGTTACGTCTTCTCATGGCTTATATTTCTCCCTATGATATTGCAACTATAGTCACGCTCTTTTACAACCTCACTACTGACACCTTCCTACTCACCCTCATTCTTATCATATATCAATATACATATACTTCTGTTTTTCTCTTCGTTTTACATCCCCTCGACCTACTACTCCTCCTCGCATAATGAGAGCCCACTTTCGTTTACATATTGTTCATTCCTTCTATCTATCCCAGAAAAACCCATTGTATTAACACTTTGCCACCTTGGAGCCAGCATATCGATTAACATAGAAAACGATGGGACTTTTATCACAGCCAACCTCTCACATGTAGCATATATACTAGATATCACGCCATAGATTCAAGTGTACCAAAAACCATCGATTTCCAGTCTACATATAGTGCGGAACAGAAGTAATGCTCCAATATACATTCCTTCGTGAGGTTACATAGATACATTGATCGTGATGAGTAGTAGTAATATGTAATGGTACATGTGCAAAAAGAAGACTACAATTCATGACATATAGGGAGCGAATCCGACACTGTAAACTATATTCCAGACATAATAAATGAAGAAATACCAAAGGATGATGGGCTAACTGATCCCATTGTTCGGCGAGTTGTCCCTCTTCCCCAACAAATCACTCAAGCTCATGACAACACTCTCCGCACCTTCCCTAACCTTCTCCTTCTCTTCCTCCGCAACCTTAACCAATAACTTAGTCTCAAACCTGTCTGGATGCCACCGCCTCATATAATCCTTGATACGATCCTTCTCTGACCGAGATTTATCCGGGTAATGAGGCGAGCAGATGTAATATTCGATCCCGGCCATGGTGATTTCCTCTGGATTGGCGGGTTTCCGAATGAGAGGCCATGGGAAGTCTACCCACCGCAAGACTTCAATCGTTCCCAATTCCCTCCACATCCTGTCGTTTCTCTCGTACATCTTCGCCATCTCCTCCTTCGTGGGTATAGTACCCGCAGACCGCACTTGCCTCAAGGCTTCTAGTCGCTCTTGTTCAAGGCGGAACTTCTGCTGTTGTTGTCGAAGGAAATCAGCTTGCTTGCGGGCCCAATCTGCTTCACTGAAGGGACTACCGGGGTAACCAGACCCAACGGAGCCCGCTCGAGCTTTACTGGGAGAAGACCGTGGAGCACTGGCAGTCGATGCACCAGATGTTGACGTCGTGGCCGTCGGAGAGGACCACGTTGTCCAGGCAGGGGCACCTCCTGAGCCATTTGCCGAAGGATATGTAGCGGAAGGTATTCTTGTCGGAGGAGATTGAGGCTTGGGAGTGGAACTAATGGGCGGATTGCCATAAGAAGAGCTGGAGCTGGCAATATGCCAGGACCCGTCAGCGCCGACGATATCCTGGCGTCGTCGTCGAATTTCTTCTTCGCGTTGACGGTACACCTCCTGTTGAGCGTGGCGTATATTTATCTCCTCCTCCTCTCTCTCCTCTCTCTCTCTCTCCTCTCTCTCTGTTCTCTCTCTCTCCTCTCTCTCTGTTCTCTCTCTTTCCTCTCTCTCCCTTTCTTCTTTCTCCCGTTCCCGTTCCCGTTCCCGCTCAAACTTCTCCTTCTCCAGCCCTCGTTCGGGTTCGCCTAGATACACCGATTGCTTTGTCTTACTGGCTCTCGCTTTCTTCCCCTTCTTGCTCGCCAGCTTCTTCTCAAGCAGTGGTTCAGGTTCTGGTGACTCGGAAAGGTCACGCTCCACGGGTGTATCTTCCTCCTTCACCTCAACGACGTCAACATCAGTCTCGGTAGTTATCCCCTGCAAAAGCCTGACAGCAGGTTTGATGACTGCTGCTGCTTCTAGAGACCTTATAGCGTCATCGTGCTGCCTCTCTCGCTCCTGTAGCGCTTTCTTTCGTTGACTGATATTTTCCGCCAGTTTCTTCGTTTCCTCCTCTCGCACCTTCAACTCCTCCTCCATTTTCCTCATTTCCTCCACATTCATCAACTCCTCCTCTTTCTCAGCCAAAGAGACCTCAAGTTGATATAGCTGTTTCTCCTTCAGCTTCAGCTCCCGCTCTTTCTTCATCACCTCCAGCTCCCTCTTCAGTGTTGCAGCCTCCTGCTCCTTGAGCTTCTTCTGGAGTTGGAGAGCTTCATACTGGCGACGTTCGGCTTCAATCCGTTTCTGCGCTGTTTGCCTTTCCATGTTATGCGCCTCATTCGCCTTCTTGAGCAGTTCTTTGGTATGGGCTTCAGCAATTTGTTTCGATGTTTGGGCTTCCCGCGCTAGGCGCAGAGCCACTTCAGCCTTCTGACGAGCCTCTTCTAACTTGCAGATCTCTTCATCCTCTTTCTCCTTCCTTTCGCGCTCCCTCTTCTCTCGGTCTCTCTCTCTCTCCCGCTCCCTGTCCCGTTCCCTCTCTATCTCCCATTCTCTCTGTCGCCTATCCTCCTCAAGCCTTTCCCTCCGTTCAAGTTCTGCCCTCTCAAGCTTAAGCTGCTCCTCCAAGTCCGTCCGCTCGCGTTCGGCCCTCTCGCGCTCTGCATATACACGCTCAAACCTCTGATGATCCGCTTTCTCCCTCTCCGCCTCCAGCCTCTCCCTCTCATCTTGTTCACGCTCCAACTGCTCTCGCCTCTCTTTCTCCCTCTCGAATTTCTGCAGCTCCGCTACCAGCCTCTCCTTCTCCAGTCGTTCATGCTCCAACTGTTTTTGCCCCTCTCCCTTGAGGTTTTCCAACTCCGCTGTCAACCTCTCCCTCTCCAATCGACCATGCTCCAACACCTCCTCAACACCGTTGCGCTCGCTTTTCAATCTCTCTTCATTTTTGAGTATATCGTCCAGCCTTGCCTGCGCGTTCTTCAGCTCCAATGTTAGAGCAGACATGCTTTCCATTGCCTTCTTGAGCTCGAGGTTCAACCTTTGCGTCTCTTCCTTCTCTGCTGTAAGCGTTGCCGCAACTTCTTTGAGTTCCGCCTCCGAGCTCTCCTTCTCCCGTTCCGTCACACGCAGCTTGTCACTTGCCAGCTTGAGCTCCAACCTCAGCAAAGCCATCTTTTCTTTCTCCTTAATAAGCCCCACGTCCTGCCGCTCCTTCTCCTTCTTGAGTTCTAATCCTAGCCTCTCGTTCTCATTCTTTAGGTCCAAAATCGAGCGTTCCTTCACCTCCAGTTCCCTCTCGCAGCGTTCGCGCTCTTCCTGACCTTGTCGAGTCAATTTCTGAAGTTCTTCCTTGAAGACCCTCTCGCCTTCCATGATCCATCTTTGAAGGCTTTCTGATTGGCTTAGGAATGCGCTATGCGCGGCGATCTGTGCACTGCGAGGAGGGGCGATTGCTGTGGGATTAGATGCTTGCCCATTCGAGTGTTGGCTGGTCGTTGTCAACGACAGTAAGACCGCTGGCTGCGACCTCGTGCCAATAATAGTCCGTGGAAATTTGGCGTCGACGTCTTGAAGTTGAGAAAACATGTTAAAGGCTCTTGAGGGTGAAGCCGGTGGGGTGGACATCGTCGAGAGTAGCGAAACATAGGATAGCGGCCGATTTGAGGCGTCCATATCTCGCTGTGCCTCCTTTGCGGGCTCAGGTAGAGGAACATTGAAACGAGATGGGGGTGTAACAGGGGGTGTGGTCATGCTTGAAAGAAAGGAAAGGTCGGATGACCTCCAGGGGTCGGGTCCACCAGCTGGAGGTTCTGCAGCATCTCCTTGGGCAGAAGGGTTGGAACGATGCGGTCTTGGTGTCGTAATCGACATTACAACACGTTCAGGGCTCCCCTAAGGGTAGGACGAGCCTTGAAACCTCTAGGAGCGGATTATAAGATGGTTGTTAAAGTGGAAGTTCTGGTGCTGTGTGGTGCTGTGCTGAAGCGAGCAATGTCCACCGTTAGCACAGATGCTCGCCTGGTGGCCCGCCATAAACCTAGTAGTGGTGCTTAATGTCAGGACAAGAATATGGATCGGATGTGAGAAGACGTACGTACCACATAAAACAATCTGTGATGAGCGCAGAACAGGGGTTGGGAGTCACTAGTTAAGCTAGTCAAGATCCAAACAAACAGAGGCGCCACTAGGAATTGATTATTGGAGATTGAATGTGTTGAACCATCACCATCATGCGGCCTCATCCCTCGATTCAACCAATTCCACAGGAAATAATTCATTATATCATCCAGAAACTAGCTACAGACAAAGCTGCACTGCGAATAGCATCTTCTGTCTCTTCCAGCTTCCGCCAACCATGTCAAAAGTTGTTATTCTCCCACCTTACCTTAAAACCTCCTGAAATCTCAAGATACGCTCCATGCGAGGACCTCGTCGACCTTCTGAAAGGTTCCCCAATCATTGGCAGCTACTTCAAATCGATTCGTATCGAGGACACTCCTTACCACAATGACGAGCTCAGGACGGGACCCAGTCTGTGGCTTACCCACCACAAGAGCTTTGCAGAAGCGTTCAACCTCATCCACACCGCTGGGATACAGAAGTTCTCTTTGTTCGCCAACAGTTTTGCTTCGATCAACGACAGGTATTGGTGGTACAGTCTGCCTCCCAGATCCAGGCAGGTCATCACCAGGATAATGCAATCCCCCGCTCTCGTCCACTTTGAGGCGCACCTACCGGCGCCACTGGCTATTCACCTCTGCTGCGGCACAACTGTCCGGCGGCTGGACGTAATATCTGGTATAGGCTCAGTGGCGCACCCGGGGTTTTCTGAAAGAAATAACGAAGGGGGAGGGGTTCACCTGGAAACCATTGCTTTATCAGGGTGTTGGGGTATCCGTACGCTATTCCTGTGCCTTTTGCAAGGGAATGATGGCGATCAAAAGAGCGAAGGAGAGGGTCACAACTGTTTTGTTGACCTGAAAGCGGTCAAGAAATTGAAAGCTTGCATTCCCTCAGGGCAAATTTACGAATACCTCGCAGCACTCGTATTAGAATGCCATTCCTTGCAAGTTTTCGCTATAGACACCCCTTTTGAGCAGGGCGACTGTGAGTGCCTTTTATCACTTTGCATCGAGTAAACACTCATTCTCTGCTGGATGCACCCGGCGGTGCGGCGGAAAGCGCATGCGCAACATATGGACTTTTCAAAGTGCCCGGACCTGCGCAAGATCTTCGTTCGGGGACCAAGGCTGCGGGGGGAAGGACAGGTTTCGGACATAGTCAAAGTTGCTGCCGTCCACCTTCGGGGTGTGCCCACAGCAAACCTGGTGGAGGACGTGCATCTCTTCTTCTTACATTCCCTTGTTGGGTGGAGTTCTGCGCTGGAGAAGAATATCATCCACAAATTATGTCGCCAAGGACCATGGGCAACGTTAGATGAGATCCTTAGCGATAAGGACAGATTCCCAATGCTAAAGCGGGTCAGAGTAGACCTGACGACAACAGGCTTGCGTGACGGTGATGATGAAGATACAACGGATGAAGGTGTGCCCGACGCCGCAATGAACGAGTTGCTGAGGCGAACAGAGGAGTTGTTGCCCAATTTGAAGCAAAAGGGGCTTCTTGAACTGAGCATTGTCATAGAAGGTGAGTAATTGGTAATGTCAGATCGTTATGGGAATGACTGAAAAATGCTTTTAGAAGAAGGGGTCGAATATGGGCCAATTTAGTGGGATCGATATGAAGAAGCGACAAATACCAACTATCTGAATCCTTGGCGAAAGACTGGCATAGGATACGCACTTCTGTACATTAACTATAACTTGTATTTCTTGCAACCCTGTTCTTGCCGTTACCTACCATCGCAGCCTTGGGTACCAGCAACGTGCGGACTCTTCGATACGATGAGGGTATTTATTATGAAGATGTATTAATACCTTTACGCAATCGCTTATGCATCTCTACGTCCCGTCCTCTTTCACGATCCACGATTCGATTGAATCCATGATCAAGGAACTGCTCCCCTTCCAAACCAATAAATTCTTCGTCTTCGCATCCTCCTCTGGTGTCAACGTTGGCTTCCCTTGCCTTATAGGTGGCCGCTGGTTGGCCGATGCGCTCTGGCTAGCCGAGGCTCTGCGATAATGATTATAGGGCAAGCTTGACGGCGGTGCAGGGGTGGTTGTTCTCTCTGGCGGCGGTGAAGGCGATTGTCGTGGGGCATAGGCCGTAGGTGCCCAATATTGAGTAGGACTATGATATTCTGCCTGTCGGTTCGCGACTCCTCCTTTGATCTCTTGCCGCAACTGTCGGTAACCGGTGTCCTGAGGCTGCTGCTCCGACAAAGGGTTTGTTCGTCGTATTTCTTGTCGATAGCCTGCCTTCCATCGTCGTTGGCATTCATTATTTAGTTCATGCCTGAACTGAGCTTCAGCCGAGGCAGCAAACGAAGTTAAGGTTCGCCGGTGCTCCATCCGCAGGCGAACCTCGTGCTCAGGCGGCATTTGGCGAAGCTGCTTCTCGAGAGTTGAATTCGCTTCGTCCACCATAGCCAGCACATTCTCCTTTATCTGCGCCCTAAGCATCGCTTTCCATGTATCATTTGGCTCCACGTCATTTGTCTCTGGAGTCGTAGCTGGGGTGCTGGGTTGTCGACCTCGGTCCTCGGCTTGCTCATCGTCAGAGGTAACGACATCCATCGTGTGTTGCACATTTCCGGGAAGACCAGAAGGCTGCTGATGAGTTTGGGAGTGCAATGTCGAGTCTGTCGGTTCGTGTTCCAACGCCTCTTTCTCTCCCGCGAGCAGAGAGGTTTCTAGTTCCGATCGCTTGTTCCCCTCTGTCCCCTTCTTCTCCTTCCCAAACGTCTGTGCCATTAAATCCAACACCATTTGCATGTTCTCTTTCGCTTTGACCTCCAAAGTTGACTTTTCCTTCGCTGTCCTCAGCTCCGCGTCAAGCAAGGACTGCAGTCGCTCCCTCTCCTTCCTTTCTGTTACAAGCATGTCCATTGCTCCCTTGAATTGCAATTCCCAGCCCTCCTTCGCCTTCTTCTCTGATGAGAGCGTCTCCAATGTTCCCTGAAGCTCCCGTCTGAGCTTTTCCCTCGCTTTAATCTCCCGCTCCAGGTTTTGATTCGCCATGTTGAGTTCCAGATTCAGCGAGATAAGCTTCTCCACCGTATTCTTGAGTTGCACCCCTACCGATGCCAAATTTTCCTTCTCCGCCCGCTCTATCCCAAGGGCTTCCGCAGCTGCCTGGAGATCCATCTCTAGCCTTTCCTTTGCCTTGGTCTCCGACTCCAGCTTGTCTTGGAAAGCCTTGAGTTCCATGGGTTCAGACTTTTGCCCGTCTGCCGCTAGCGTCCTCTTGACCTCCACAAGTTCCAACTCTAAAATCTCTCTCGCTTTAAGCTCCTCCTCCAACCTCCCCTTTGCAGCCTGAAGCTCCAAGCCCAACGCAGCCAGCCTCTCCTTCTCTTTCACCAGCCCCAGATCCTGCCGCTCCTTCTCCCTCTTGACCTCCAAGCCCAACCTCTCTTTCTCATTCTTCAGTTCCAAAGCCAATCGTTCCTTTTCCACGCGCTCCCTCTCGCACCGTTCGCGTTCTTCCAGCACCTGACGTGTCAGTTGCGGAATTTCTTCCTTGAAGACCCTTTCGCTTTCTGTAATCCAGTTCTGCAGTTTCGGGTACTGGGTGAGAGGGGTGCTGATCGGAATTATTGGTCCACTGGGGAGCAGAGGTGGGGTAGGAATAACGATGGCAGCGGGATCGGACACCCGTCCAGTCGCGCCTTGGTCGGTCGTTCGCGTTATCGCGGGCACCGATGCTTGCGACTTTGCACCGATGACCGTTCGCGGGTACTTGCTCTCGACGTCTTGAGATCGAGGTCCGCGGAAAGCCGGGGGAGGTGAGGCAGGGGGCGTGGTCATTGTCGAGAGGAAGGAGAGGTCGGAAAACCTGTTGCCAGCCTGAGGCAGCACCCCTCCGCTATTCGCTGAACTGTCCGCACCACTACAAAGCGCGTTGGGAGTAGACCCTCGAGATGCTGGCGCCGCAAACGCCATTTCTCCTCCAGCCGATGCTCTACGAGAAGAGTCCTAGCGGCAGAGGATAGGGATAGGTAGGTCCTTCGAGCACCCTTCACAGCTCAAGACGCCTGAAGTATGTCGCAGGCGATGACCATATTAACAGCTTGCCTCGTGGACGCAGGGCTGTGTGTGTGAACGCTTTGAGTTCTAAATTCAGATATAGGACATGCTCTGAAATCGGGAAGACCTGTGAATTCAATTCAGAGTTTGTTGAGCATTGGTCAGTTGATAGATTGGCAATCGATACTTGATAGGTTCCCGAACTGAATGATGTGCGGATTCCTACCATTATTTCGAACCCCTCCACGCACGAGTTGAAAATGCTTGCTGGGATTACTTTATGTACTATAGCGGTTTGTCGAAGCTGAGTCGTTATTTAGTGACATAGTGGAATGAGAGGAAGGATTCAAGTGCTCGTTCCAACCACATTTACAATCGCGGAAGTGACGTATCAACAACATCTTATCTTATCTCACTTCTCTTCAGGGGATGTCCTCTTCCTCGTACCATGCAAAAGAGGGCAATTTCAAGTCCAACCGGCGCCCAGATCTCACAATGCATCCCACAGATCAACCAGTGTAAGATGAGCGTATAACATTGGTACGGTGATTACACGTTGAATCTCTGAGTCAAGGAGGTAGGACGATAGTTCGAGTAAAAGCCAGGAAAGCAAGTGTGGTGAACTGCGGATAAGGCGAGAAGAGCTTGATAGAGCGGGAAAGGAGGGCGTAAAGGGGAGGAAGCAAGCGACGATACCGGATACATGCGTATTACAAAGGAGAGGAGCCAGAAGGAAGGAGGGCGGGACGGTGAAAACAAAGTACACCCAGACGAATAGCTATACATGTGTTACAAGTCGGGTGCTGAAGGAAAGGCTAAAGAGAATAACAGGCGTGCTGTGGTGTGAAAAGGGGGAAAAAGAATTCGGAAAGGCAACAGTTGAACCATTACAGGAGTGCAACAAACAACGATAAAAAAAACAGCTCGAGAAACGGTGCTTTAGAAGTAAAAGTGAGCAGTAGAAGGGATAGAAGCACAAAAATGAATAAACCGTGAACATGGTGCGTAAAAAAGAAAAAGAGTGGGTGGATTGAAGGAAGAAAGGTACTACAAATACACTTTATCGGTGGGTGGTAGGTAGCAGAAAAGCTCAATGGCGATTGGGGATAATGTGGAAAAAAGGTGACAGTACTAAACCGGGCATTCATTGACTACTTTGCTAGATTGAAAGGCAGATGATGCGTCGTGACAAGGGGAGAGTATGAGACAACGAAAGCGATTGGTGGAGAGTGGCTGAGCGGAAAATCGTTGAGGATGAGGCTCCGAAATTGTCGATAGGCGTTGGAGATATATAATGGATGATGGTTGATTGGGTGGTTGATGATTGAATGCCAATGGATGGATGGTGGATATCGCCAACAATATATAACTTCCAAGAGAATGGAAAATAAAAAATCTTGCTTGCTTGCTGTGTTGAAATACAAATGAGACTTGAGACCGAGTTCGTAAACATAGTTGTGTATGCATCAAAGCGTCAGAGGGTTCGTTCGTTGTACAATTGCATAATGCAAAGGAGGTCCAGTAGTCGGTATCGGGAAAGATGGCCGGCGTTCTGGATTTGTGAATGCGGGAAGAAAAGGCTCATGCCAATCGCGACATGTATTGTTGATAGAGATCATCAACAAAACCTTTGTCACTCTACGCAAAGCGATCAACATCACGCACGGAAAATGATAAAAAGAACAGACATACTCGAATGAGGTTCAAGACTTCACGGACGAAGTCGCTCTTCCCCATCTTCCCGTTAGATCTAGTGTTGGCGTCGACAGAACTAATAATACAGTTTTTGGTAAGATCTTTGTCTAGTGTGTGACTCTTGTTTGCGCCGTTCGGGAGCTTCTTGGCCTTCGCATTGGGTGTGTCATGCACGTGTCCGTTGGTGGACCCATTGACCACCACGCTGGGCTTTGTTACCGACGCCGGGGTAGCAGCCTCGATGAGAACTCCCTTCAAAGAAGGTGTCTGGATCCGGACAGGCGGGGGTGAAATTGGAGGCGAAGGCGAGGCAGGCGGCGAAGCAAGCTGCTGGCGCCTCATTGCGGCCTGCGCAGTGTAGTTTACCATATATTCAGGGACATCCCAGGACTTCTCGAGCTCTGCTCTTTCCCTGGCGTCCCTCTCCATCCTAGACCCCTTCTTTCTCTTTGACTTCCCCTGGGCTTGCTTCGCGCTGGATTCTGGATGGGTGTGTCCGTTGACTTGTGGCAAAGGAGCAGCCTTCTTCTTCAAAAATGCCCTCGAGAGTGCATCAGGATCGCTGAGCAGACTCGTCTCTTCAAAATCGAGTTCCACAATGTCTGACTCCTCGTACGATTCCCCGTACTCCCCTTGGCTCAATGGATATGGCCACAATTCCGAATCGGATTCAAATGGAACAAGTGGTCGGTTAGCCCTAGGTTTGGCGCTCCCCGAAGTGTGAGAGTTGGAACCCCGTACTGTCGAAACAGATGATACGGTTTCGATGACCGAAGGCGGGGCAATCGGGCTCTTCAATCGCGAAATCGTAAATGCACGGGGAGTGACGTCGCCATTAATTCGGCCAAGCTTGTTCTTGTTCCCCAAATCCGGCACACCCAACAACCCCGTATTACCGACAGTAGATGCAGGTCGCGATTCCCCTGATAATTGGCCAAAGTGAGTGGGGGACATATTAGGATCACTGTCTTCCTCGTTATCGCCATCTCTGGAAGTATGGGAACGTGCTCCGACGCTGTTTGTTGTCGACGCCGCGGATGCTGAACGGGAGGGCGGGAGACCGAGTAGGGTAGATATCACGTCCTGGTTCAGAACTTGAGGAGTAGTGGATACCGTGGGGGTCGGTGAGTAGATCTTGGGCTCTGTAGGTTGTGGTACCTGCAGAGGCTTGGATCCACCAAGATTTGCAGAGGCGGCAGAGGCGAATAGCGTATCGAGCAATTTGATGCCTGTCGGTGCAGGAGCAGGTGTAATCGGAGCAGAATGGGGAACTTCAGGAGCTTTGAGTTTCGCAAACAAAGAGTCCACTGTGACGTTGTTGCCGTGCTGTCCCTCTGGTGGTGCAGAGTGTGGGGCCGACGATGGAATTAATTTAGCGAAGAGGCGTTCGACGTCTGATTCTGGGGGCTTATGGTCGCTTTCCGAGGATGATTCCTGAGATGCTTGGGAATCCGATGCTTCTGAGCTGGTCACGTTCAGGGACGAGGCGGAGCGAGGTAGGGCATTGAGGCGATTTGGGGGTGGAGGGTGACCGGGTCCATAACGATACTCTTCGGGATAGCGTTCGTTGCTCTTGATGTATGAATGCAGTCTAGATAATGACTTGTAAGAGCCCGAAAAATGGAAAAATAAAACACGAGCTGACCGTTTCATCACCTCGCTCAGGTGTTCTCGATTACCATTGGAATGCATCCAAAGACCCATCAACGAATGCTCGCCCTTCATCTCATGAGTGAGGGAGTCTACATCAGGCACGATGTACCTAGAATCGTACGGCCCAGGCAAAGGTTCGCCCTCTTCTAGCGACGCCTTGACACCTGCCAACCGGTCCTTGGTGAATGTGGAAAAGTGTCGGATAGCCAAGATTGGACCATGAGCACTGAGGAAGTCTTCTGGGTAGAGCCGAGCAATATGGTCGTGCATCCCTGTTCTATTGAGAATGTAGAACCCATACGGTGGGTATGTGCTCCTGCCACACGATTCGATGGTGAATATTCCATCCAGGAAAAGCACGCGAAAAGCGACCGAACTCACGATTCGAACAAGAACATGCTTCCTTCACAGCCAACCTTCTCCCACTTGGTGTTGCGGCATTCGTATACACAGATGTGGCTAAACTGGTCGAATATTGATACAATTGTTGGATCGCGTCTGCGTAGAACTTTGAGGTTGTGCTGATATCGTGTCTCTGGTGCCATTCCAAGACTGGGTGCATGCTGGGCTTCGGGAGCTTCATGAGGTACAACTGGTTCTACTTGTTTCTGGAGGTTGAATAGACTTGGATTTTTCGTTTTCGGTGTCCTGCGTGGAGGACCCATTGTGATGAGAGAGGGAGGAATATGATTCTGAACAGGAAACCACAACTCAAAACCAACGAGCCACTGCCAATGGTCTTGTGCCGGAATTTGCCGGCGGATTGGTCTTGTTGTCCACTGTTACCTGGACCGCTCTCCGTCTCTACTGGCCTCATAGCCTCACAGCCCTCACAAAAGCTCAGTAAACCAACACAATCTGTTGTTTTCAATGGTACTTTGTGTTGCGAATTTTCGAAAAAACCTTGTTCTGTGGAGGGAAAAACACAACACGGCTATCAGATTGTCTTGGAAGCCGCTGCCAAACAACTATGCTGAGTCAGCATTTGAATTTCCAGCGAGGTCGCCCTCGACGACAGCGAACAAGCGCTCTGCCAGCAGTGTCGGTCCAATATGCGGCTGACCCAGACTCTTTTTCGCGCTCTTCAGCACCCAATCCTGGACAGACATCTCCAGGATTCTGCAGCCATGAGTATGGGGGTCGCAATCGTACGTAAGGTCATGAGGGAACACGCGACGACGGAGAACGGGTTGCGGACGAAGGATATCTACGAATTGGCCTTGAAGGAACCAGCACCTCAAGATTTCCAGACGGTTCTGCCCATATCCAACATTCCTACTCCTCCACCACACCCCGAACATCCTATTCGATCTAAAGTGTGCGCCAACAGTCTCATCCACGGCCCCGTGGTCAGCTAACATATTGCGCGCTAGGTTCTTGAAGGAGGTTCTCTCTCACCTCGAAGGCTATAGGGACATCCGACTTGTCAGGGAAGTCAAGCCACGCGAAAACTCGACCGTGACCGATGCAGTCTTTCTGTGGAAACTTGTCGACAAGTCCCTTTTCCGCAAACCCCAGGAAATAAAACCACAGAAACCTACGCTGTCGAAGGCTATCGGCGGACATGACGATTGGTCACATCTGAACAAAAGACGGCAACGGGGGCGACGAGCCAAGATTCTTACTGCGCTGCGCGAATTCAAGGGGAAGCCAGTCGACCTTAGCCCAGTATAATACAGGTTGGCAGTATATATATTCTAGAGTGAGTGCTACGTTCTCTGTTTCCTTCGAACGTAAGGCTTACGCCTACCGCTACAGGACATTGATGCATTTCCATAATTCATTCCCTCATATCGAAAGGACACGCGCGCTACTTGTATTGCAATACTGTGATGGTTGGTAACACCGAGACCCGGACAACAACGGCGCACGGAACGGCAAGATACAGAGAGGCGCTAGCATCACCTTAAATGTCCAGTCATTCCTCAAGGCGTCATATAATTGGCATTTATTGTTGCTTCCGCTCAAGCCTCATCCTCAAATTAGCCCGTATTCTACCCCTTCCTCTAACCAGAATTCTCAGCAACTCAGGCAGATAGCTTATACGACTAGTGACTCACCTTCTACAAGAAGATTCAGCTCCAGAAGCCCCCGTCCTTTCAAATTAGGCATTAGCTCCTCCGTCCGCCTCTGCATCTCATCCATTCTTTGAACCAGCCCTTCGGCCACCACTCCCGTCGTCAAATCAATTTTGACCCGCCTCAGCATTGGGAACCTGACCTTGTCGCTGAGAATCTCGTCCAAAGTCGACCATTGTCTTGGCTGACACAACATATCAATGTCGTCCCCCTTGAACGTATGCTCGCTCCTCCAGCCAAAACAAATACACCTGAAAACCAAATGCACATCCTCTATTACGTTCGCTGCAGGCATGCCGCGGAAGTTGTTGATGACAATTTGAAGGATGTCTGGGGGGGCAACTAGTTCCTCCAGCGTCCTTAGTCCCCGAATGAACAACCTGCGCAAACTTGGGCACTTTGCAAAGTTAATAGTTTGCGTCTCTGTCGTCCAACTTTGTGCTGCGATACATTTAGCAGAAGAGCTGAACATCAGCGACCGGTTTATCCACTTGCTAAAAGATAGTATACTCACGGTCGTAAATCAAACAGCGGGTATCCAGAGCGAGTACTTCCAATGAATGGCATTCCGAGACAAGCTTCTCGAGCAACCTGTGCCCTGGGATAGCAGCAATACTGACCTTCAGCTTCTTGACTGCTTTCAGATTAACAGCCCATGCTCTGCTGCTGCGATTTCCGTCCAAGAGGTAGTTGACCAATTCCTCGAATCGGTCGAAATAGCCTTGGGGCTGCCCCGAGAAAGCAAGGGTTTCCAATTGAAGTCTTTGGCTATCTCCACCCGTATCTTCCATGATAGCTAGTTCGCCTTTGGATGCATCCGTATCGAAACCGCCCCGGGGGATATTGATGTCCAGTCGCTTTACGGAGCTGCCCCAGCAAAGGCTGAGAGCCGCCTGTAGCGGTAGACATGTGGTCTCGATGTGAACAAGGCTGGGGGACTGTAGAATCCTGGTGATGACAGCCTTGGCCCTACAAGGAAGACTGTTCCACCAACCCCCTCTATATAGCAACGCGAAGTCTATGACGTACACGGAGAGCTTTTGAATGCTCTCAGTACGGATGAGATCGAAGGCTCTGGGGAAACCTTGGTCGTGGAGGAGCCGCACCCGCGCATCGTTGGCGAGGGCGTCCTTGCCCCAGTAACTAGAGTCCTCGATGTGAATGGATTTGAAGTAAGTACCGATGATTGGTGAAGCTTGCAGAAGATCGATAAGGTCTTGGAATGGACTGGCCCGTGAATGTTCTTGAACCTTCACGGTGAGGTGGGTAAATAGGAGCTCTTGACACCATTGCTGGAAGCTGGAAGAGACAAGAGACGCTGTTTTGAGTGTATGCTTGTCCGAGGCTAATTGCTGGATGATGCGGTGAATGAGTTCCTGTGGAATCGTCGAAAGAGACATGACAATAGTAGTTGGCTGGACGGTTTGAACTGTCGAAACGGAAAGTGTGATGAAGACAGATGTGGAGTCAAGGAATCCGTTGCAGGGTTGGGAGTTGACCGTCCGTTGGCCGTTGAACCTCTCAACAGATCATGTGTCGGAGGGTTTTATCCTAGCGAGCATCCGCAGCTATGATGGTTAGTTTCAGATTATCATGGACTTTCCCAAGCTAGGCATTGATGATTGGTATTGGTATTCATATTTATATGGTCGGACTCGGTGTACCCGTGGATCCAGAATACTCATAACGAGTAGATATAAAATGGCAGCCTAGGCTCCGGGTACACATCATCCCTGGATATCGCCGACTGAGTCCTGTTGTGGCGCGAGCGCCCAACAGCTGTCGGCACACTGGGTACCCTCAAATATTGGATCACAGACGATGTCAAATCCAAATTTTAGTCACATCGGGGAGAGGGTGTTTGATGAGCCTAGATAATCGAAAGTTTTTGTGAAGTACATATATCTGCTTTAATAGGCTGTTTACTCTTACGACTCCCATGATTGTAAGGTTAAAATTTAAAACGCGGCATATGCAATTACGGAGGTGGCAAAGATGTTCAAATCCAGAGGTATGTCGATTCCATTCCCTCAGGTTTAACTTGAAAGCGCAGAGGAGGGAAGTGACCAGAATATACATCACGTCATTACTCGTAAGTTCCGCTCAACCCTCACCTCAAATTGGCCCGTATTCTACCCCTTCCACTGACCAGAATTCTCAGCAACTCTGGCAGATCACTTATACGAGCAATAACTCACCCTCTACGAGAAGATTCAGCTCCAGAAGCCCCCGTCCTTTCAAATTAGGCATTAGCTCCTCTGTCCGCCTCCGCATTTCATCCAGTCCCTGAACCAGCCTTCCAGCCGCCACTCCAGCCGTCAAATCAATTTTGACCCGCCTCAGCATTGGGAACCTGACCTTGTCGCTGAGAATCTCGTCCAAAGTCGACCATGGTCTTGGCTGACACAACGTATCAATGTGGTCCCCCTTGAAAGCAAGTTCCCTCCTCCCCCAGCCAACAAAAATACACCTGAAAAATAAATGCACATCCTCGATTACATTCGCTGCAGGCATGCCGCGCAAGTTGTTGATGACAATTTGAAGGATGTCTGGGCGGGCGACTCGTTCCTCCAGCGTCCTTGGCCCCCGAATGAACAACGTGCGCAAGCTTGGGCACTTTGCAAAGTTTATAGTTTGCATCTCTGTCGTCCAACTTTGTGCTGTGATACATTTAACAGAAGAGCTGAACATCAGTGACCTGCCTATCCACTTGCTAAAGGGCAGTAGTATACTCACGGTCGGAAAACGAACAATAGGTATCCATAGCGAGTACTTCCAATGAATGGCATTCCGAGACAAGCTTCTCGAACAATCTGTACTCTTGGACAGCAGGAATACTGACCTTGAGTTTCTTTACTACTTTCAGATTAACAGCACATGCTCTGCTGCTGCGATTCCCGTCCAAAATGTAGTTGATCAATGTCTCGAGGCCTTCGAAATATCTTTCGGACTCCCCCGAGAAAGCAAGGGTTTCCAGTTGGAGTCTTCGGCTACCTCCACCCGTATCTTCCATGATGGCTAGTTCGTCTTTGGATGAAGCCATATCGAAACGGGGGGTATTGATGTCCAACCGCTTTACAGAGTTGCCCCAGCAAAGGCTGATAGCCACCTGTGGCGGTAGATATGTGGTCTCGATGTGAACGAGGCTGGGGGACTGTAGAATCCTGGCGATGACAGCCTTGGCCCTACGAGGAAGACTGCACCACCAACTGTATCCGCTGTTTAACATCGAAAAGTTTACGACGGCCAGGGAGAACTTTTGAGTGCTCTCAGTACGGATGAGATCGAAGGCTCTGGGGAAATTTTTGTCGTGGAGGAGCCACACCCATGGATCGTTGACGAGGGCGTCCTGCGTGTTGCGGTAAAGAGAGTCCTCGATCCGAATGGATTTGAAGCAAGCACCGATGGTTGGTGAAGCTTCCAGACGATCGATAATGTTTTGGAATGGACTACCCCTTGAAGGTTCTTGAGGCTTTAGGGTGAGGGTAAGATGGGCGAATAGGAGCTCTTGACACCATTCCCGGAAGCTCGGAGAGACGAGAGACGCTGTTTTGAGCGTATGCTTGTCCGAGGCTAATTGCTGGATGATGCGTTGAATGAGTTCTTGTGGAATCGTCGAAAGAGACATGAGAATGATGGTTGGCTAGACGGTTTGAACTGTCGAAACGAAATGTGTGACGAAGACAGATGTGGAGTCAAGGGGTCCGTTGCAGGGTTGGGAGTTAACGTTGGACCGTTGAACATTTCAACAGATCATGTGTCGGAGGGTTTTATCCTAGCGAGCGTCCGCAGTTATGATGGTTGTTAGATATAAAGGGCTCCGGGTACACATCCTCCCTGGATATCGTCGACTAAGAATAACCGAGTCCTGTTGTGGCGCAAGACTGACATCACTGAAATGGCTGTTTAATTCTCGAGCTTTCCGAGCGTTAGCAACAAACGCGGTATTTCTTAACATGCACGTTTCATAATAAATAACTAGCATATATACATGAATTTCGAAAGCAAGACATATTTCCCAAACATTCACACCTTTATATGTACATTTCAATAGCTATTTAAATGTATCAAAATGCACTATAAATTACAGGGATGTTTTAAAAACCTACCACAAGTTTTTGAAAGGG